>JAAEAF010001921.1:0-58198 GCA_011037195.1 Triatoma infestans | reverse complement strand
ACTCCAAAGATTTAATTCACTAAAAAAAATTCACTAATAAATTTAATTCACTGTGAGATTATTTAGTATCACTTTCTTCTAGAAACTTGAAGATACTCTCAATAAGGCAGTTGAATTCTCTTCTCCATTTTCTTTGAAGGAGATCTTTTTTTGAGACAGGCCAATTACATCCGTGAAGAACTACACTTTGTATTAGTTTGCTTCTAGAAGGAAGAATTCGCGGACAGTCAAACAGCAGATGATCTACAGTCTGTTGTGAATTTGAACTGCAAGAACAGTTTGGGCTTTCGATAATATGAAATCTGTTTAGATAAGCTCCAAACCTACCATGTCCCGTTAAAAGCTGAGTTGCTCTGTAAGTTAAAAAGGTATCATCCAGAACAGTCCTGTCTTGTACAGTGGGAAAGAATTCTCTAGTTAGAGCACCTTTGTTACTCAATTGCCACTGCCTGTTCCATTCTAACATACTTGCGTGCTTCACTCTCCTTTTCAACAACGATACAGGCAGCAACTCATAACTCTCAGCAAGCTCTTCCCTACTTGAAGCCTCCTTTGCCAAGAAATCGGCCATTTCATTTCCTTCCAAGCCTTTATGTGCCTTCACCCATCTAAATCTCACTATATGTCTGAATTGATTGATTTTTCTTATGTGGCTTCTTATTTTTTCTACTAGAGGGAAATGGTAATTATTATTTTTTATACAATCAATGGTCACTCTGGAATCAGTGCTTACTAAAAATTCGTCTGCTAATTGATTGCCTCCATTCTCAAGCCATTCTAAAGCCTTTAGGATAGTAAGTTGCTCAGCTTGATTGTTTGAGCAATTCCCATTCAGTCTGTATTGCTTATGAATTATTTGTTCTCCTTTCAGGTATACGACAAATGCGGAACCGACTTTTAGATTGTTCTTGCTTCCATCGGTATATATTTCACATTCCAGATTGTTAGAAGTTTGAGATTCGGGGAAATCAGCAACTTCAGCTGGATGTACCCAGGATTTGAAGTGAATTGGTTGCTCATAATCTTTTGGGTTAATACCCTCATAGAATATGCCATACCTAAGAGCAGATACTTTCATCAATTCATCGGCTTTTAGAAGAATAGGTGTGATATTGGCCACAATGCAAGCTGCTTCGTATGAGATAGTGCGGTAACCTCGTGCGATTCTAATCGCCATAGTTCTTTGAACCCTTTTCATTTTGTCTCTATTATGTTGACGTTCCAGCCCTTCTACCCAAACTGGAATGCCATAGAGCAGCATGGGAAGGAATGCTCCCTCATAGATTGTATGTGTGTGTGTGTGTGTGTGTGTGTGTGTGTGTGTGTGTGATGTGTGTGTGCGCGTTGTGTGGGTGTTGTGTGTCGTAGGTGTATTTTACAAAATTCTCTCAAAAAAGAAAGAGCGGGAGGGGGTGAGCCTCATTCCACTGCGACCTACAAATTGAGGTCTATTGTGGATCCCCTTAAGTTACAGAACAGCCCCCAGCTTTGCCCTCCTAATCAATCCTAGCAAAGCTGAGAGCGGCTCCGTCATGAAGCTTTCAGCTTCGGTATTGCCCGTCCCCAGTTGAAGAAACCTAATCCTCGCCAGGCCGGCGCACTCACAAAGGATGTGCGCCGGGGTCTCCTCCTCTACCTTGCAGAAGCGGCATACCGCACTATCCATAAGTTTTAGGTGGTGCATGTGTCTATTCAGCCTACAATGCCCTGTTAGTAGACCCACAATTAACCTTATATCCCTTCGGGTTTGGCTCAGTAGGTCTTTGGTAAATTTAGGCAAATGTCTTTTAATGAAGAGCTTTGCCTGCCTCTGTCCTGGTGTTCCCTCCCACCAACGCAGACGCTGATCTTTTATCCACCCCCTGATAGAAGTTTGGGTGACGCTCCTGGACAAGCCGCAGAAGGGTTCGGGGCCTATAAAGGTATCCTGCGAGCCCTCCCTCGCTAGGGCATCCGCCCTCTCATTGCCCAGGAACCCCGCATGTCCCGGCACCCAGGCGAGTGTCAGTTTATTCCGAGTACCCACCTCGGTGAGGGCAAGTAGGCAGTCCCACACCAGTCTTGAGACTATTTGGTGTGAGGAAAGTGCCTTCAGAGCTGCCTGACTGTCGGAGTATATGGCCACTCTTCTACCCACTATCCTTTGCCTTATAATCTCCCTAGCGCAGAGTTGTAACGCCACGACTTCAGCCTGAAAGACCGTGGCGTACTTCCCTAGGCTGGCCTTAATTTTAACTTTAGGCCTGCCCCCGTAGACCCCAGCTCCGACCCCAGTCGGAGTTTTGGATCCATCTGTATACCAGATCGAGTTACCGAACAGGGGTGGGTCGCAGCCCCATTCGCCTCTGCTCGGTATGACAATATGGAAGTTCCTTTCGAAGAAATACTTAGGAACCATCCTATCCGTTGGCATCCCCAGAAGATAGTCCGCCTTGATTTCCTCAATCAACCTCTGGTTATTACGATCATGCCTAGAGGTGATGGGAGGCGGCCCCTGCAGGAGCCTATGTATTCCCATTCTGGCTTCGCCTAGAACGAGAATGTGTAATGGTGGCAGATTGAGGAGGACTTCCAACGCCGCAGTCGGGGTGGTCTTCATGGCCTCCGTGGAACCAAGGCAAAAGAGGAAAAGTCGCAGGAAGCTAAAACTTGGTATAAACGGGGGCATCCAGTTTGATTTTCTTATTATTGTTTTTTTTGAGAAATTTTGAAAAAAACACACACACTGCTTATATGTGTGTTAGGGTGTGTGTGTGTGTGTGTGTGTGTGTGTGTATATACGTAGACAAATCTCAATAATTTTTTTTTTAAGGAGACCTAAAAAACAGTTCTTCCACGCAAACTCAAATTCGAGAATATGACAAGATTGTATGTAAGAGCAACCAAAGAGAGAGAAGACAACCAAAGAGAGTAAAGAGAAGAGAAACAAACCCAACCACTCTCAGGCTGAAGTGGGAGAAACTGTTTAAATATAGCGACGGACAGTCCATGGGAATACAGTTCGATACAGTTCAACACAGTTCACTATAGCTCATCATTTCGCCAGTCACATCGTGTCAGTCTCATACCACCTGCCCTCTATGCCGATGATGGTGTCATTTTATTGTTAGGGCGCTGTTTGTCCACTATTTCGGACCTAATGCAAAGCGCTCTTAATATGGTATATTGTTGGACACAGGATAAGGGTCTTTCTATTAATCCTATGAAGACCCAGGCAATTCTATTCACTCATAGAAGGAAGATAGTAGGTTTTACACCTCCTAGGTTGTTAGGTACTTCCATACAGGTTAGCAAATCAGTGAAGTTCCTTGGGGTAGTTCTCGACAGTAAATTGAACTGGTCGGAACATGTTAAGACACAACATCAAAAGGCGATAATCTCCTTTTGGCAATGTCGAAGAGTTGTAGGTAAGAACTGGGGAATCACTCCCAAGATGATGTTCTGGATTTATTGTATGGTCATTAAACCTAGATTGGTATATGCGGCTTTGGTGTGGTGGCGTCGCATTGAAACACGATCTGCTAGGCAGCTGTTGGAAGAAGTCCAACGCTTGGCTTGTCTGGCGGTGACTGGAGCGTTTCGGACTACACCGACCGCATCTATGGAGACTTTGTTAGGGATTCCACCTCTCTTTGTGGAGGTGAAAAACCAGGCAATGAAAGCCTGTTATAGAATTAAACAGGCAGGTTTTTGGCAGGGTAAGCGATATGGTCATTCTACCATTTATCGTGAGATGCTTTTAAGGATTCCCATTACAGGTTTCCCTTCTGATAGGAATTTGAAGACTTTTGTCTTTGGTCATTCCTACAGGGTTAGGTTGCCTTCTAGGGAAGATTGGTTAACCCTGGGTCCGTCTGGTGTGATTCCTGAGAATTATCTCCGATGCTACACGGACGGTTCCAGGATGGATGGTAGGTCTGGGGCTGCCGTCTATTTTGAGACGGGAGATCATTTGGTAGCGCCTCTTGGTGAGTGGGCCACCGTTTTCCAGGCTGAGGTTTATGCAATTCTTTGCTGTATTTTGGATGAGAGGGTGCGTAACACTAATTTAAAAGGTGTTTGTATCTGCTCGGACAGCCAGGCTGCGTTGAAGGCGCTTAATTCATGTGTCTTCACTTCCAGATTGGTGTTGGAATGTTCTAAAAGACTGGAAGATCTTTCTTCATTAAAGGATGTGCTTCTGGTCTGGGTTCCAGGTCATATGGGAATTTTTGGGAATGAGGAGGTGGATAGGTTTGCCAAATTAGGTGCCTCTCTCCCTTTCATTGGTCCAGAGCCTGCTGTTGGTGTGTCTTCTGACACATGTTTGTCGGGCTTTCAGACGTGGATGATCTCACAGCACTCATCCTTATGGATGAGTGCAGTGGGTTGTCGGCAGTCTAAAATGCTCATTGGGGGCCCGGACGGAGCTTTGAGTAGTGGGGTCCGATGTCTTTCACGGACCTCCCTCAGGTATCTGGTTGGATTCCTCACTGGGCATTGTGGTTTAAGGAGACATCTCTATATAATGGGACTTGTGCCTGACCCCTTTTGTAGAGTTTGTGAAACTGAGGAGGAAACACCCATGCATCTGATGACGAATTGTTTGGGTTGTGAGGAGATTAGGTTTAGGACTTCGGCCGGAATAGGATGTCGGTAGAGGATCTTAAGCTGTGTCCTTTTAAGGTTTTGGTCCGATTTGTTCGGTCTGTTGTGAAACTTAGATGGTTAAAACCTGGGCCTGGATTTTCATTCTAGTCCCAGTGGTTGTTATTCTTTAGGGTAGCTATATGGGCCCTGGGGGGCTTTGGATAGCGTAGGATTTTGCCCTCCCCTTTTGCAAATAATAATAATTCTACCCTAACCACTCTCTATTGTAAATTCCAGGCAGACTGTCTCATTATTATTATTATACATAGTTAACCAAGTCTTCTCATTTCATCAACCAGACCCAAATTCTCTCCACATAACACATCCATTATATAATTTAGATCTGGTTGATGAAATAAAAAGAGTTAACACTGGTTAACTATGTATAATAATAAAGAGACACAGTCTGCCTGGATTTTACAACCCTTCCCCTTTGTTACGGCCAGCGTGTGCTTTCCTTCTCGTGTAGAAGGTAAGTTCCTTCTCGTCTAATATCTCATCATCATTGAGTTATTATAAGTACAGTAATTAGAATACCAAGGAGTTATAATCTAATGTCATTTTTGTGGAATCATATGATTATTCCTGATGTTAGTGTTAATGCTCCAATTGATCCTGTAATAGAGAATGGTTAAGGAAGAGTAGTGTGAAAATGACACGAAGTGACTCACGAGATGATGTACTAAGTGAACTATATTGAACTGTATCGAACTGTCTTTAACTGTATTTATACAGTTTCTCCCACTCCAGTCCGAGAGAGTGCTTGGGTTCGTTTCTCTTCTATATACTGATCTTTGATTGCTGATCTCTCTTTGGTTGCAGTTACATCATTAGCCGTTCAATATACTGACTGACTGAAGTGACTGGCGAGATGATGAACTATAGTGAACTACATTGAACTGTATCGAACTGTATTCTCATGGACTGCCCGTCGCTGGCTATATTTATACAGTTTCTACCACTCTAGACAGAGAGAGTGGTTGGGTTCGTTTCTCTTCTCTTTACTCTCTTTGGTTGCTGATCTCTCTTTCGTTGCTGTTACATCATTAGCAACCAAAGAGAGTAAAGAGAAGAGAAACGAACACAAGCACTCTCTCAGACTGGACTGGGAGAAACTGTATAAATACAGCGACGGACAGTCCATGGAAATACATTCGATACAGTTCAATATAGTTCATCATCTCGCCAGTCACTTCGTGTCATTCTCATACCACTCTACCCTAACCATTCTCTATTGTAAATTCCAGGCAGAAAGTGTCTCATTATTATTATACATAGTTAACCAGTGTGAACCCAGTCTTCTCATTTCATCAACCAGACCTAAATTCTCTCCACCTAACACATCCATTATAGTAGTTTTCCTCTTCCACTAGTGAGAGAAAGTAAAAATAAAAAAAATTCAAAAATTCTTTAAAGTTTTATAATATTATTAGGAAAGTAGCTAAAACAACAGTTTTGAGATCTGGAATGTATGTGAAAATTTGCTCCAATTTCTAGACACCTTTCATATACCATAAAAATAAAAAAGAGAATACATTTACAAGATAAACAATTGGGAAGGGAATACATGAAATTTCCCTTGAGACAAATACAAATAAAAATGTCCCTAAAGATACAAGAGTACACTATCAGCATGAACAACTCCTTAAACAGACCAAGGACTTCTTCTTTTTTCTTTTTCTTTTTTTTTCCTAGCAAACAGCAACTTTTGTTGTCATACAACTTGCTCTTCACTTATTGGAAATCTTCTTAAACCACACAACAAGTAAGGGGAGTATTTGAAAGGATTTAAAAGAAGTGCAACAAAAACTGGATGAAAGTAAACAAGTAGAAGAAAGTAAGGCGAACCAAATAGTGAATACGATAAGGCTTGTTAGTGGAGTTAGCGGGTGACATGTGAATCCAAACATAGTTGTCATGGAGCCGTGTGAAAATAACTTCAACATGAGCAAGCATTTCCCTTTTCCCAGCCACCTCCAGTGGTGTGTATGTCATTCTGAATTAATGCTGTTGTGGTAGTTTTTTCCAACCACAAATTTTATTCGAGTTAAAAAATAAGATATCTATTTCCCAGCCGGTGATTAATGCTCAGTATCACCCTTTGGATACCAAAAAAAAAGGTGATTAATGCTCAGTATCAGCCTTTGGATACCAAAAAAAAAAGGCGGCTTCCTCTTACTGCAGTTAATACAGGTTATAATATTGCCAAATTGTTTTCTTTAGTCTTGGAATTTTTAATCCAAGTTTAGTGGCCCTAACAAAAAAAAAAATCTGGTGTGAAACACTCAAACAACTTTCTCTTACTGCAGTTTACAAAATGACGAATTTTACGCGGACATAGAGGCCTTTCCAAGAAATAATGGGATGGCCATGATAATTGATCCCGCTGTCCGCTTCGAGTCGAACAACCCGAATCAAGCAGAAGCATAGATAAAGAAAAGAAAAGCATATACGAGAAGTGCATCCCTTTTTTGAAAGAGAAGTTCCGCGAGGAGTTCGGCGAGAGGGATTTTACAGTAAAAGGGCTGTGGTTTGGAGCCCGTGGAATAATCCCCCGATTCACCGGAAAATACTTGGAGGAGATTGGAATGAAAGCAAAGGAACAATCGCTCCTATCGGAAAATATAATATTGGATTCGCTAGGTATTATCCAGCATCATATATATGGGACTTAACGTCCAATTCGCCTCCTCTCTACCTTCCAAAAGATATTGACTATCCTGTCTGTCTATTATCTTAATTAGTTTTTGCAGTTTTTATTGACGAAGACTAACTAGTCATACTCTTATTTGACGTAAATATGTACAATCACATGTTTTATTTTTTTGTTCTGTTATTTTTTAATCTTGGAACCGACAAAGTGTTTATTCATTGCTATTTTAATTGTTTTTATCAGTAAGGTATCTGTTGTTGCTGATTTTATTTATGATTGTTGATTATTAAGGACCATTAGACGGTGATATACAATTACATATCTATCAAGATTGATCGGTATGCTGTGTTTTTCAGCAACCTAACAAGTTAAGGCAGTGTAATGTGATAACAAGAAGGAGTGATAACAGAAATATATAATTTTTAATTATAAAAATTATAACTAGTGGTGCCAGCCAGTCGCGGTCAGTGCACGGTCAAAGGGACCGCCCGCCAAAGACACACCGCTTTCACAAGGGTCAACAAATCACTCAAAAGACCGACCACCTGGCTACAGTCCTTTGATAACTACCATCACTTGTCGCCACACCTGTTCACCGACCTATTCATGACCTAGGGTCAACACACGGCAATAAACAAACACTCAAGACCGACCACCTGGCTACAGTCCTTTGATAACCGCCAACATCTGTTCAAGACCTAGGGTCAACAATGCACGGCAAGAGATGTTTGAGTGTGACCCGTAATTACAAGACTCGTCAATGTGTGGTGATGGCAATATAAGGTCTCTCTCTACAGGAAGTGGGGAGGATTATTCTTCAGTATTTCATTAGCGTAACATCAAGATTCTACCAGTGACATAATTCATACATCGGAGCGCGTCCCTATCTAAGTATTTAAACATATATTATTTATCAATCATTATAGTTGGTGCATTCTAGTTACAATTTAAATCATTTTAAATTAATTGTAGTTTACCTTCTCAAACGTTTAAATTATTGTTAAAATATACATATATCTATTTTCGTAAATTCGTAATTCATATTCAGATAATAACAATTCTCTAAAATCTGTAACTAACTCACAACTACTCATCGCATCACAACACCTCTCCAAGACATCTGAACCCATTACAACTGGTGACAGCGGTGGTATCAGAACATCCAATATCTGAACCCATTACAGCAGCATCATTTCTTTATATTTGTACTTGTAAATATTTATAAATAAATTGTTTCTCTCTATTATACCAAATTTAATGAAATTATTTAATAAAGTCTTTTTATGGAAAAAAAAAAATCGGGAAAATTGAAAAAAAAAAACTGTTCCAAAAAACGCACTTTCGGTTTACTAATTTTCTTGGAACTTGGAATTTTTGGCGATAAATTTATTTCTAATTAATTTTGTCTAGGTGATAGAATTGTATAATCCAACTAAGATAGGCAAACATAACCTTATTTCTATTTCTACCCTAAAAGCTCCCCTGAAATGAGTTTACCCAGAGAAATGTTTCAAAATAAAAATTGTAATTTACATTATTTTTAAAAAAAAATGTTGCAGCCGTTTTAGAGAGAAAATAGTAGAAAATCGAAAAATACTTTTCTGTAAAAACACACTTTCGGCCATGTGATTTTCTTTAAACACAAAATTTCAACAACATATTTAATACTAATTAATATTAATATAGATCATAGAATTTGTAATAAACTGAAATAGCACTTTAAAGGACAACCAACCCCCCCTTCCCCCCCAAAAGTGCCCTTAAATGCATTTTTTCCGGAGAAATGTTTCAAATAAAAAATTGTAGATCTTAAGTATGTGTTGTGTCAAAAATGAAATTAAAATTATTAAATGATATTATAATGATCAATATTACATTATATTATAATGTATTAATTACATTATAATAATCAATTATATTTAAATAAAATAATCTTTTAATATAGAAGTATTTGTTGATCGTTGATGAATTATGTTATGAAGTAATTTGGTGAAGATCGATCAAAAAAAAAAAAAAAACATTCAATTATACCAACGTTTCGACAGAGTTTCCTGTCTTTATCAAAATCTAAATCTAAAAAACAATATAATGAAGAACCACAATGCATTATTAAAACTGTAAAAGTGTAGAATAATAATAATAATAATAATAAAAATGTTTATATAAAAATAATATTGATCTTTCATATAGATAGTGGTGAAGATATGGAGAAAGAATTTTTAAACATACACATTTGTTACATCACCACAAACACTGTCAAAATATTTTAGGGAAAGAAATCATAAATTTGACTTTTCTAAAAGAAAAATATTAGCAACAGAAACTAACAGGAAACAAAAAGAAATATTTTAGAAAAGATATATATCAAAAGAAAGAAATTTTCTGTTAATTTTTGTAATGATACCAATAATTTGGTCGCGTTGTATAACGGTCTTTTTCCAAACATGACCTTCTAGAATTCCCTTTCACCTACCCCACCCCTAAAAATTTCCACAAACCCATTTCACTTCTTTGCTTATTCATCCCAACTTTCATTTCTAGATAGCAGATGCAATAGATGATTTAAGACAAGAAACTACTAACTTTTAATTTTTCTTCTTTTTTTTAATGTTTCTATGTTGTAACAAATGTGTATGTTTCAAAGTTCCACTCAAAATTATTTCTCCACATCTTCATGATTATCTCTTTCGAAACGTTAGCATAATTGAATGTTTCTTTCTTGACCGATCCTCACCAAATTTCTTCATAACATGATTATTAACATTTTTTTTTTTTTTTTTTTTTTGTTATTTACAATAGCATAGTTGCCATAAGTAAATGTGTGTGAGTAATTATAAGCAAAAGGTAGGAGAAACTACCCTGTCGTAGCATTCCTAATAAATATTGTTAACGTTCGTTATCTTCGGTGAGCAAGTCTCGTGGCTATTGAAGTTTCAGGCGTCGGCAAGGATTGTCAGGGAGGGTTCGGGACGAAAGACGACGGACAAAAGAGGATTGTGATGAGAGGATATGGACATGTGGAATTTATTGTATCGTGTTTTGATAATGTCTTGTATGAAGGGTATGTCTAAGTCTGTGTGGATTGTTTTGTTAGAGACATAGTAGGGAGCGTTGGACAATGGTTCTAAAGATTTTAGATTGCAGGGATTGGATACGTTGAAGATTGGAACGTTTAGTTGTACGCCACAGTTCGATTCCGTAGGCCGAAACAGGTTTTAAGATTGCTATATTATAGATGAGTCTTTTATTTTGTAGTGTGAGTTTCGATCTGTTGTCCAGAAGTCTTTTGAGTAGTCTGAATCGTATATTCAATTTTTTTTTTTTTTGAATCGTGCGTTTTCATGTAAGTCGTTTGTCTCAATATAAATTGAAATTTAAAATTACAAATGTGAAATAGTTATTAAATAACCTAAAAAACAGCTAGACAAAGTTTGATTTATTTCATTTATGTTATGTTTATATCTCAAAATTATGTTTATATAATAAGGGTAAAGAATAAGAAATAAACTGAAAAGGAAATGAAATTATTAAAAACGTTGTTTTCCTTAACTTTGTAATTTTACCGATTATGAATAAAAAAAAGAAATTAGCTTTAATTCTATTATGCTGTGGTATTTTCTTTATTCTTTATTTTTTCCTCGGCGGATTTCATTCAAGAACTTATTATACTATACTTCAAAAAACAAAAAAAAAAACATCTAAAAAGATATTTTTCCTCTCCATAATGCCCTTTAATGATTATTCTTAAATTTTGAAATGGATAAGAAATGTCAAAAATGATTAACAAAGGAAAAAAATAATAAAAATAAAAACGGGTAGGAAGAATTCTTAGAAGATGTTACAGTGAACCAATAAAATACAAGTTGATGAAAGAAAAATTTCAAGGAGCAAAGTAAGAAGTGTTCTGCTGCTGTACTCTGGCGAACAACATTGAAACTGTGGAAAAAGTTAATAAAGTTTACAGTAAAAATAAATGGGGAAAAAACATTACTTTCTCTGTTCACCCTCCCTCCCATCCCTTACCAATCAAATAATACGCAATAACCCTTTATTCCTTTTAAATCTAATTTCCTTTTCAAGACACGTATTACACAGAAATAACCAGTTCCAGGTCTTCATTTCTTTTTATTTTTTTATTTTATTTATTTTTTTATTTTTTTTATATATATATATATTGCTTGAGATCTTCCTTAAATCCACCAACATGGCAAATGTATCGTCCAGATAAAGTTTTTAGTATCAAAGATATACAAGAATATATATAAAATAAAATAAAAATATTCTGAACAGAATTTACATATTTCCGCTAAACAATGATATTTTATGAAAGTTTTACTTTATTTTAATAAATATAACTCAAAAAATAAATTTATTTATTTTTACTATTATTATTGTTGTCGTTGTAGAAAACAAAAAAAACATATTTATTTTTGTTTGTATCATTATTTACTTTGAAAAAATATATATAAATAATAAATTGTATGTATACGTATCAAGTTCTAGCCTAACGGAAATAGTATAAATCGTTGTAATAAACATGAATAAAACAAGCACAAGAAAATCTGAAATAAAAAGAACACTTATATAAGGATTTCAGTTTACTTCAAAGAAACCTAGAGCCACAAAAGTAAAATATATTAAACTGGTTTGGTTTCTATATTATTTTTTCAATTAGCTTTAAAGCGGTGTTATAAAATAATATACAAAAAAAAACAAAAAAACAAAACGAGACTTAACAGAATCATAAGTTGGCATTCCTGTGTAATGTGATTACAAGAAGGAGTGATAACAGAAGGAAAATATATAATTTTCAATTATAAAAATTATAACTAGTGGTGCCAGCCAGACGCATAATACAATAGCTGCGGTCAGTGCATGGCCAAAGCGACCGCCAAGGACAACCGACAAAGACCGAACACCTGGCTACAGTCCATTGATATCTGCCATCACCTATTGCCGACCTATTCAAGAACTAAGGTCAACACACGGCAATAAACTAAATACTCTAAAGACCGACCACCTGGCTACAATCCTTTGATAACCGCCAACACCTGTTCAGGAACTGGGGTCAACACACGGCAAGAGATGTTTGAGTGTGACCCGTAATTACAAGACTTGTCAATGTGTGGGGATGGCAATATAAGGCATCTCTACAGGAAGTGGGAGGACTATTCTTCAGTATTTCATCAGCGTAACATCAAGATTCTACCAGTGACAAAATTCATACATCGGATCGCGTCCCTATCTGAGTATTTAAACATATATTATTTATCAATCATTATAGTTGGTGCATTCTAGTTACAATTTAAATCATTTTAAATTAATTGTAGTTTATCTTTTCAAACGTTTAAATTACTGGTAAAATATACATATATATCTATTTTCGTAAATTCGTAATTCATATTGCGAGTAACAACTCTCTAAAATTTCTAACTTCATCACATCATCACACCTCTCCAAGACATCTGAACCCATTACACCCGCCAGCAGTTTAAAACAACTGTTTTTGATTCCTTCAGTTATCTACACTTAAGAAGGAAAACTCTAGCTGTCGCAACATCTTGCGTACACAGATAATATGCTGATATCAGCTCGCGCCAAAAACTTCATTTTTATTATTTTTTTTTAATTCAGGGAAAAATCTAACTTTTACGAATTTTATTGCAAACAACGATCATATAATTAATTAAAAATTATTTTCACAAAAAAAAAATAAAATAAAATCTGGTGTGAAACACTCACACAACTTTCTCTTACGTTTTTCTTTCTCTTAGGTTTTCAAAATTATAATTGACAAATCTTATAGTTTGTGTACCAAATTTAACGAAATTCGTCGAAAATTGAAAAAAACAGTTCAATAAAAGCGCACTTCCGGTTTTACTAATTTTCTTAAAACTCGGAATTTTGGTCATCTATTTATTTCTAATTAATTTTGTTTGGATGATAGAATTGTATAATCAACTATGATAGCACTTTAGAGAAAAATATAATCCAACCCTCCCCTAAAAGTGCCCTTAAATGAATTTTCCCAGAGAAATGTTTAAATAAAAGTTGTAGATCTTTGCATGTTTAGTTTATATAAAAGTTTCAAGAAAATCGTCGGAGCCATTTTTGAGAAAATCGCAAAAAACGAAAAAAAACAACTAGTAAAGTGGTATTCCGGTTGAGGAATTTTTGACAGATAACGTACTGGCAGATCCCACGCTATCCTAAACGATATCAGTTTCAACTTTCTACGGTTTTTCATTTTTGAGCTATGCTGTTCAAATACATACATACGCACACACAGACCATTTGCTAAAACCCACTTTTATGGACTCAGGGACCTCAAAACGGATATTTCCGGTGAAAACTCGATATCGAAAATTTGACACGATTACAGTACTTCCTCTTACTAGGGAGTAAGAGAAAGTAATAACGATAACAATAAAGAATAACCTTCAAATTGTATTTATCAAAATAAAATCCACTATTTTCCATGAAAATGAAATCATTTAATAAAGTGTTTACAATGTTTTTTTTTTAAATGTTATAATTTTTGTATAAAACAAAAGAAAATATAGAAAAAATGAATGAATCCAACTCTTTGTATGAATGAGATTTGTCTTAAAATAAATGAATAATCATTCAATCAAAAATTTTAAAACAGAAAATATAGTAAAATTCAAGTTGGAAACATGGTTATTCAAAGAAGCTTTCAACAGATAAAAAAAGAAGGTATACATGACATGTTTGTCTTGTTGAATACACCCAAGGAAGTGAGTTTGTTTGCACTTTAGATCCAACACTGATGGCTAGGATATATTATATGGTGTTGTATAACGTTTCTCAGGTATTGATGAAAACCTTAATATCTTTCTTACTTTCTTTTTTTATTTACATATAAATTTTTATATAAATAAAAAAGTAAAATATAATAAAAATATAAATATTAATAATAATAATAATAATAATATAAAATAAAAATATAAATAAAAATTTTTATTAAATATATTTTTTTTATATTTTTAAAATTCGATAAAATAATTCTGGTATGAAACCTTCACTAGACTTTTTGTACTGTAATTTACATACTTATTGTTGAATATATGGATTAGTCTAGCAATGCTGGATAACATCCGGTATTTTATCCATCGTAGCTTGCATATTTCTTTTATTCCTGACGGGTTTCAGTTTTTCACCCATCATCAGAGTAAATTTATCAAGTTCGTGCAGAGAGTTCACTTCAACGCAATGTTTCTATTACACTCTACACTTGTTGGTTTGTTGCAAACGCATGAACTTGATAAATTTACTCTGACGATGGATGAAAATCCGAAACCGGTCAGGAATAAAAAAAAAAAATATGCATGCTATGACGAATAAAATATTAGATACGTAGTTATTGTTGACATGTTTCCTTCAAACTTGGGATTTTTAATGGCTTCAGTACACAGGGAGACAATTTTCACATGCACCACCGCCCAATTGTCTTGGAAGATGTAATAGGATCCTAAGAGAGGGATCTAAAGCAGAGAGAGAGAGACACACACACACACACACACACACACACACACACACACAAATTGAGAGTCTCACTCGCTACTTGGGCCACACTAGAGTGTCAGACTCTGTTTTAATACAGCTGCGCTAGCCCTACAGGGAACACTCTTAACAGTATATACAGCAGTTAAAACGCGTCAGCAACCAACTGCTACCGCGTTCACTCATTCCCTTCAACCCTTCACTCATTCTAAATCTCTCGCTACCATTTTCTATAATAATAATAATGTCCTGGCAGTTTGTGTTACTTTCTCATAATACAGTGTTCAGCATTATTTTCAGTTTATTTCTTCTGATTAACCCAATTTCCTCCTTCTCATACCCATTAATATATTAGTATGTCAGATAAGTAAAACTAAACCAAATCTAAATGATTCGCTACGTAATTTTTTCAACGATTCCAAATATAGGATCAATTACTTTTTTTAAGCTACAGATATAATAACCAACTTTCTTACTTCAAATTAGATCACACGCTTTTTTTTCTTTTTTCTTTTTTTTAACGAATTCCTAAACTAGATTTTCTTTAGTTGTTCAAAGTGGGCACCATCATTAAATAAGCACAAACACCCTTCCTTTTCGTCCTGTTTTCATTGACTTCATTCATTATCAGGATGGATTTCTTCGTAGGTCTTCAGGAAGGAGGATTCTTACTTTAAGTTTTTCTTCTACAATGATGACAGGATTTAAGTTGCCTTTGGTCGACAAAAATACCCCTTCAATAAAATCGTATTTCCGGTCAACCGGATTTTGTTCAAACTTGGAATTTTGGCAACACATTTAATGTTTATTATTAATATTAAGTACATATGTGATAAGATAATAAAATATTTGGAGATAACACTGTCAAGGAAAGTCTAACATCACTCTTCCCCCATAAAATACCTCTAAAATATCTTCCCAGACAAATGTTTCAAAGTTGTAGCTACTTAAAGGTGTAGTTGAAATACAAAGTTTAAAGAAAAACGTTGAAACTGTTTTCAATAGAAAATGTAAAAAACTAAAAAAATATCCAATAAGTAAAGCGATACATCCAGTATCCCATCGAGAAACATAAACGAAATATCAAATTGGACTTTTTGTGATTTTTCTGTTTTTGAATTCAACTGACTACATGATGTAATGGGATCCGAATCATTAAAGATTCATAGGATCCGAAGAGCGGAAAAGCAGACATTAAATGAATCAAAGTTAGTTACTCCCCCACCTAGGCCAGACTAGGAAGTGGGAGTTCGATTCATATAAATAGAGCGACAGTTGAAGAGTTCTGGACAGTTATTACAAAATTTACTACCGTTTTACAATAGTACATCCAGTCAGCAACCCTGTCTAACTTCTTATTACTCCTACAGCCAGTCTTCTGTAATGTGATAACAAGAAGGAGTGATAACAGAAATATATAATTTTGAATTATAAAAATTATAACTAGTGGTGCCAGCCAGCCAGTCGCGGTCAGTGCACGGTCAAAGGGACCGCCCGCCAAAGGCATACCGCTTTCACAAGGGTCAACAATCACTCAAAATACCGACCACCTGGCTACAGTCCTTTGATAACTAGCATCTCCTGTCGGAACGATTTTCATCAAAACTTTGCATGCTATCTGTACACATAAATGCCTATCACTTCTTATATCTGAAACATATTTCAAAGAAAATTTTATTTTTTTGCGGGCTTCTGGGGGTACATTAATCATTCCTCTAAAGTACAGTGTATGGTTCTACCACTCTTATATTTATTATTTAAAAGAAGCTGAGAGCTAAAATAGAATTCAAACTGTATCTATCATATAGACATGTAATGTGATAACAAGAAGGAGTGATAACAGAAATATATAATTTTTAATTATAAAAATAATAACTAGTGGTGCCAGCCAGACGCTATTATTCAATACAATAGCTGCGGTCAGTGCACGATCAAAGGGACCGCCCGCCAAAGACACACCGCTTTGAAGGATCAACAAATCACTCAAAAGACCGACCATCTGGCTACAGTCCTTTGATAACTACCATCATCTGTCGCCACACCTGTTTACCGACATATTCAAGACCTAGATCAACACACAGCAATAAACAAACACTCAAGACCGACCACCTGGCTACAGTCCTTTGATAACCGCCAACACCTGTTCAAGACCAAGGGTCAACACACGGCAAGAAATATTTGAGTGTGACCCGTAATTACAAGACTTGTCAATGTGTGGTGATGGCAATATAAGGTCTCTCTCTACAGGAAGTGGGGAGGACTATTCTTCAGTATTTCATCAGCGTAACATCAAGACTACCAGTGACAAAATTCACATATCGGAGCGCGTCCCTATCTAAGTATTTAAACATATCAATTATAATCATTATAGTTGGTGCATTCTAGTTACAATTTAAATCATTTTAAATTAATTGTAGTTTATCTTTTCAAACGATTCCATTGTCTTCTCTTATTATAACCTACCTAACTTCTATTCAAATGTAAAGTCCTTGCAGTTTTGGGTGTCCTATTCATTATACAGTGTCCAGCATATCATCTAGTTTATTCCTCTAAAATCCGTTCTCTCTAATTCTCTCCCCCTTCCATTATAACATATACCGATTTGAAAAAAAAAACACTTTAAATGCGCATATCCGGCGGAAATTCTATATCGAAAATTGTATACGATCGCAATACTTCCTCCTATCAATCGTAAAAGAAAATAATAAATATTTGTGGCAAGCTCTCCATATACTGGCATAACTACTTCAGTACAACTGTAACCTCTTACCACAATGCGCATTACTCCCGTGGCGAATAGCCATTGGCATCCGACACGAAGATTTCACATGGATTTCACAAAAAATGTTATCACATATATTTGAAACATTTTTCCGGAAAAATCAGAATTTATGGGTGATTCCGAAGAATTACTGTGACGTTTGATTTCAAAAATTATTTATGTCTGTTCAGTCTTATTGACTGTGTATTATTTGTCTATTTTATTATAGTATAATAACTGGAGAAACAAAGTGTCGTATTTTTTGTTTTTTTTATTGTTTCAAATTTAAACCAGAATTTTGAAAAATTTCATTATCACAAAAACTTATTCTTTTTTTTTTTATTGAAATAAACTTAATCAAGAAAAGGATAATTTAGTTATAGTCTTCGTTGGAGAGATAACTAGCAAGGTGTCCTTATTTCCTTTTGGCGTTGAATACAAGAAGGTATGAGGGAGATGGAATAGGCAGTTAGCAGGTATATACTGAATGATTTAATTTAGTGGCCTGACCAATCATGGCATTATCGCGGCTGCCTTGTAAGAGGAACGATTTCTCTTGTAGATAGGAAATACCGAACTGAATAGAGTTCAGTTAGATGGAGAGCTGGGGAAAAAGGGATGGGAGGTCCCCGCTTTGGGAGTTTAAGAGTTAGTAGCGGCGGTTAGGATGAGAAGGAGTGTATAGCTTTCTATGGGAAGATGGGTGTAACAATGGGAACTAAAGTTGAGGTGAGGAAAAGGTCCTTTCACTGAAAATTCAATCTACATCCAATCTGGTGGTAATGGGCATGAGGTAGGATGGAACAATTACGTCTCCGCTTTAGTGGCTAACGCTAGACAAGGTAATATACTGCAAGGGGGGGAAAGGGGGAACTGGATGAAGAGTTCCTAACCAACCCAGTGTAGGAATGAGAGTAGAAGAGAAATGGTGAAAAGACCTCATATAAATGGGATAAGAGATATAGAGGAAATAACCTGGATGTACATGTTAGATACATACGAGAGAAGCAAGAAAACAGCATTACATAATATGTATACATATACATGTTATATAGTAGCCCAACAACATATTTGTATCCTCCCTGTTACTAACCCACTTTAATAAAGAACGTTCATATATGAGTAAAGTTTAAAAATAGAAATCATCTGAACAGCAACTTAATATAAAATTTGTCTTAATATTATTAGCAACCTAATTAAAACGTATTATAATTTATATACACAAAAAAAAAATCTGATATTAAACACTCATATATCTTTTTCTTACCGCAATTTAATACTTATAATTGACTAATGTCTTTAAAATTATAATTTTCTTAGATATTTAGTGGTCTTCAATGTTATATGACTCTCAGAATCTAAACCTAATAATATCTCAAAAAGGAAACTGTGGGTGTTTTTTATGTAGAAAATTGCAGTAAACTGAAAAAAAAACTGTTCAGTGAAAATCATACTTCCTGTCAACCGTTTTCTTTTCACCCGATGTTTTTTTTATTTTTCAACTTATTTGTAATGGGATCCGAACCATCCAAGATTCATAGGATCTGAAAAAAGCGGAGAAGCACACCTTAAATTAATCAAAAAGTTAGTTACACCCCAACTAAGCCAGACTAGAAAGGAACAGCTCGATTCACTTAAATACGTAGAACGACAGCAAGTACAGTTCCTGATAGTTTATGACCAATTTACATTCAGTCAGCAACCTATATTACCTTCTCATTATTCAGCCAGTCTGTCTCTTTATATTTCTCTCGCTACCTAACTTTTATTATACTATACTTGTAAAAGTTCTTGCAGTTATACAATGTTCTATTCATTATACAGTGTTCAGCATATATTCTAGTTTATTTCTCTAAAAAATCCATTCTCACTAATTCTCTCCTTCCACACAATCATTATATATTTAATTTTCATTAATATTATACAAAGGATAAAATCGTATAATAAATTTTAAATAGTACTCTATAGAAAAGTATAACACCTACACCTCCCTTAAAAACGCATTAAACGATTTTTTCCGGAACAAAATATTTGGAAATAAAAATTGTAGCTATTAAATTTTGTATAATTGGAACAAAGAAATTTTAAAGAAAATTGTTGGACCTTTTTTTGTGTAGTAAAGTGATAGTTTCGATTGAGGAATTTCGATTGTTAACTTCCTGTCGTATATTATCATGCTGATACCCAAACGGAATGTCAAGTTTCTACTTCCTGGTTCGTTGTTGATCTGTGGTGTTTATATATATTATATATAAACACACACTCAGACCATTTTTTTTTTTTTTTTTAATCACTTTATCAGACTCAGAGAACCTTAAAACGTATATTTCCGGTGCAGCTTCGAAAATTTGACATAATTTACAATACTGACCTCTTTACCAGCAGTAATACAATGAAAAAAAAAAACTCTGATATGAATCACTTCGCATCACTTTCTCTTTACTGCAAGTTTTAGTTATAATGTTTTTGGTGTTCGTTACGACCGCTGTATTCAATGTTGTAAATTGGATGCTGAGGTTCGGATAATACAAAAGAACTCTTTTTAAATTTCTACCGACGTTTCGGCAAATTTATTGCCTTCTTCAGTAAGTTGTTAAATCCTTTTCCAAATGTGTACTTCATCTTAGCCATCCCCGTTTCCATGATGAGATCAAGTTAAAATTATCCAAGATATATAAAAATAATGGCTACCCTCTCCGTATAGTACAATAAATATTTGATCAACGATCCACAGATAATACGACCAACTAAATTCCCTCTACGCCATCACAGCAACTTCCAATATCCTATATATCTATCCCATACATAGAAGGTCTAAAAAAAAGGCTAAAATCTTCAAGAAATATAACCTTTCCATTGCTCACAAAAACTTTAATTCTCTAAAAAAAACTCTTTTCTAAACTCAAAGACCCCATACCTACAACTTTATTAGATGTAATTTATAAAATAAATTGTTTACAATGCCCAGCTACATACATAGGACAAATATCTCAATATTTAAAAAAAAATAGACTGTACCAACATAAATACGACTGCAAAACTAAAAAAAAAAACCGACTGACATGACTACAGCACTAACGAAACATTGAATACAATACAAACATGAATTTGACATGGAAAAACACTAAAATTCTCTCCATCAACAATAATAATAATAATAATAAAAAAGAAATATATTGGAAATGATACATATATTAAAAAAGATAAATTATCTATCAATTTTAGAACAGGTACGAACAATCTATCCTTCAGTTATAACAATCTCCTGGAATTTCCAAAACAACATACAGACTAAGACACGGCTTTCCCAACCGCTCTCCTAGCTCTTTATAAATCTTGACCCATCCAATGTCCGTAACACTTGGTGATGGTAGATCACTGGTTAAACTACAGTTTGTAAATAATTGTAACTGAAAATTTTTGTAAGTACATTTCCTAAGTTATTTCCATACATTACTCTTATATATGCCACATATTGTCAAAGTTTCAATAGTTGTGATTTAGTTTAATATTGATCTGTTCTACAACAATAGTTTAAAATAAATTTAAATGTGCTTTTTATTTATTTTATTTATACAGTTTATTTTTAACAAAATTTATTGGAAAATATTTATTTTAAGTTTATATTTTATGTAATTTTTTTTTTTTTTTTTTTTTTTTTTTATTAAAACCTTTGTACACACCCTGAAGAAGGCAATAAATTTGCCGAAACTTCGGTAGAAATTTAAAAAGAGTTCTTTTGTATAACTAAACCTCAACATTCAATTTACAACATTTAGTTATAATTTTATAATTTACAATTTCTCGTCTAATTGTTAATTTTTACTAAATATTTAATGACATCGGATTACTTTAAGATGAATCTACAAACATAATCAACCGACACAACCAAAAATTAATGAAATTTTCTTCAAAACTTGGGAATGTCTAAATAAATATTTAAATTTTTATTAATATTATAGATAGGTTTGCAAATAATATAAGGAAATCATACTTTAAAAAGTGGAGAAAAAATCTGTCATTCCTCCATCAGAATCTCTTTGAAAAAATGTTACCGTTAAAAAAAATTATAGACGTACACGTATGTAGTGTATTTATAAAGTTTAAAAAAAAAAAAAAACACTTTTTTCTTCCGAGAATGTTTATTTAAAGAAGTTTTGAAGAAGGATTTCCTCAAAAAAAAAAAAAAAAAATGTCATTTTATTAAGTTTAAACTTTCTGATTGATATAAAATTGAAGACAAACAAAAATTTTGTAAACTATAAATTACAGTAAGAGAAAGTCGTGTGAGTGATTCACAGCAGATTTTTTTTATTTATTTTTATTATTATTATTAATTTAGAGCCTGTAATAACTGAAGATATTATTTATTTCAATAAAAAAAAAAACTTTATTAAATGGATCATATTTTTTGTAGTAGAAGAACCCTATATTGAATAGCGAGCAAAAAGACCCATGTTTTTTTTTTTTTTTTGTAAAAATAACGATGAAAAGGAAAATACATATAGCTGCTTCCTTCGTATGAGGAATATTCCACGGCATATTGCTGTACCTATGCCCGTAGACTTGTGTAAGTTAATAAGAGATTGCTTCTTCTACTTCTTCTTCTTCTATCACCCCTACATTTATATTTGGTGTATCCCAACTATGATAGAATTCTGGGGAGTATAAGGAAACAGTAGGTAACCTGTTCTTCTATTTCATACAATCCGATTTACATTCATAAGAGGATAACTTACATATTTAAACCTAGACGTTTAGTTCAAAATTTCTTACAGATTTAATTTAAGTTAATATTAACTCAATTAACCTTTCACCACTCCACATCTACGTCCAAGGCGTTGCGAGAGCAATCGTAGCTCGACTGCAACAGGGACAATCTCCCATTTATCCCAGGCATAATGGGGATATACCAGAAACTATGCGAGGAGTTGGAGGCAGACCCGATTCTAGGTCTGCCTTCGGATATAATGGCTCCTAGATACGACTTCCAAAAATCTTTCCAAGTCTTGATATTAGACAGAGGGGCATGGAAGAACGGGCCGCCAATTTCAGGGGAATCTATGTGGTACACGGGGAGTCTAAGATGGAAGAATGGAAAGTGACAGCTCATGCAGATTCTGTGGGGAGTTGGAGGAAACTCCACTACATCTCCTAACAGACTGCGAGGCTGCCACTAAGAGAAGGTTCAGGAACCTGGGCAGCTACCAGGTGGAGGAGGGGGACATAGAGCCCGTCAGGGTATTAGGATTCCTCAGGGATCTTAACCTGATGGAGGTATTGTAGAACGGATGTTCAACTGGGCATCCGTTCGGGTGCTATGGGCAGGCCTGTGGCACCCAGGGGGCATAGCACAATAGACCTCATCAAGGTCGCAGTGCGTTGGCCCCCCCCCGCTAAAAAAAAGAAGGAGTGGGAGGCGGCGTATACGGGACTCATCCGAGATGTAATATCTCGATAAGCCTGGGAAGACTAGCTACGGTCTTTCAGGCGGAACTAGTCGCAATTCTTACCTGCGCCGCTGAAATAAGAAGACACGAAGTGCATAACTCCAGAATCGTTGTCATTTATTCGGATAGCCAGGCTCCCATGCGGGGAATTGACTCGTGGGAGATCAGCTCAAAGCTGGTGTGGGATTGCCTAGGTGCACTTAGGGATATTAGTAGCCATAATAAGGTCTTCCTGGTTTGGGTACCTGGGCATTCGGGTCACCGAGGTAATGTGGCGGCAGATCGTTTGGCCCGGGAGGGTTCCATCGGAACACTTATAGGGCCGGAAGCGTTCCGTGGTGTCTCAAGATGCCTCAGGAGTGGATCCTTCAGGACATGGATGCAAGACCGATCAAGGGAATAGTGGGCTAAAATCCCAGGCTAGAGACAGGCGAAAACGTTTATTTATACCTACTCGCGCAGGCTAACTGAAGAATTACTCCAATTAGGCCGGGTGGCCATAAGGATGGCAGTTGGTGTTCTCACTGGCCATTGCAGACTTAATAAGCACATGCACCGCATGGGCCTAGCAATGGATAGCCTGTGTAGGTTTTGTCAGGAAGAAGAAGGGCAGGAAACAGCACTGCACGTGCTATGTCAATGCGAGGGGCTAGTATGGCTGAGGTACCTCCTCTTCGGAGAAGAAAAGCTGGTGTCTGCAAGCTCCTCTCGGGTCTATTAAGTCTGTTAAGACAGCAGGGCTCGAGAGGGTGCTCTGATGGTAGGTGCTCTAATTGACCATCTGGGGAGACCTCCCCAGACTCCACAGTTTGATGAAGGACAGGACGAGGGTAGGGTCTCCAACTTAGGGGAGGCCATAGTAGACCCACGCGGGGTCGCGGTGGCGCAGGCTGAAGAGCCAATCCCCCCAAAGAATCTAATCTAATCTAACTCAATTGAAATCACAATAATATCGAATTAATTTCTATTTATTGTATAGCTAAAGCAAAATGTATACCCCAGACTTCCTACAGCATCGCTACCACCTGTTTAATCCTAACTGTGAAGTTAATTCTACACTTTGCTGCTATTTCCTGCAATTTGAGAACTATATAAGCTATATTTTATAAACAATACCATGGCTAAATCGCTGGAAGATATCCAATGAAAAGCCTGACGTCATTATTCCTTTCTGGGTTCATTTAAATAAAATTTTTCGAGAAATATTTTTGAAGTTATTAAAATATTAACAAATTTTACAACTATATTTGGACAAAATATGTCAAAAATAAAAAAAATAAAAAAAATCCAGGAAGGAACTTAATGTTTCACTGGTTGTCTCCATTGGATCGTAAACGTTTCTGTTAGAATCCGTAATCCGGAATTTCAGTGCAATAGAAAATGGTAGTTATTGATTCCTAACTTCGCGGCGAGGTTGCTATTTTTAATTTCTCTTACTCCGAGTAAGAGGAAGTATTGTAATCGTGCCAAATTTTCGATTTCGAGTTTTCACTGGCAATATCCGTTTTAAGGTCTCCTAAGTCCAAAAAAAGTGGTTGTTAGCAAATGGTTTATGTGTGTGTGTGTGTGTGTATGTGAATAGCGTAGCTCAAAAACGAAAAATCATAGAAAGTTCAAACTTGATATTCCGTTTAGGTATCACCATGGAATCCGACAGTAAACTTATCTGTCAAAATTTCTCACCTTTACTGAATGGTTTTCTTTTCACTACGATTTTCTTCAAACTTATTATATCAACTACACATACCAAAATCTACAACTTTTATTTGAAATATTTCTCTGAGAAAATTCATTTAAGGGCTATTTTGGAGAAGGGGTGGGGTCAGATTTTCTTGTAAAGAATTATTTCAGTTTAATATACACTTCTGTCATCTAAATAATATTAATTAGAATTAAATGAGTTGTTGAAAGTTTGAGTTTGAAAAAAATCGGATGATCGGAAGTGCGTTTTTACGGAAATGTACTTGTAAAAAGTCCAGTTTTCTGGTATTTTCTCGAAAAAGGTTCCAACGATTTTCTTTAAACTAGGAATGTGAACTACACATATAATGAGCTACAACTTTTATTTGAAACATTTCTCCTGGTAAAGTCATTTAAGGGGCTTTGGGGGGGGGTCGCGTTATGTTTTTCTCTTGAGTGCTATCATAGTTGATTATACTATTCTACCATCCAAACAAAATTAATTAGAAATAAATAGATGGCCAAAATTCCAAGTTTAAAGAAAATCAGTAAACCGGAAGTGCGCTTTTACTAAACAGTTTTTTTTCAGTTTTCGACGAACTCCGACGAATTTCATTAAATTTGGTATACTAACTATAAAATTTGTCAATTACAATTTTGAAACTGGAGTAAGTGAAAATTCTGTGAGTGTTTCACACCAGACTTTTTTATTTTAAAAGTGAAAAAGTTGCGACATGCCTATCAGGTATGATGTCTTGCATATCGTGTAGCGCCCCTGAATCAAACAAGTGGCTTCCTATCATAGCTTTCCCAGTCCATACAAGTTATAGTCCGGCCGTTCAGTGACTCCAACAAGCTTGTAAATGGTCCCGGAGATAAGCGTAATCATAAAAATATTACTTTCAATCAAGTTGTCAAACTAAAAGATTACAGATGTTTTTGTATAAGAGTCATGTAAATGTTCAATTTTTTTTGTTTGTTTTTTGTTTTAGAGGAATTTATATAAATAAGATATATGGTAAAGTAAAAAAAATGGCTTTATTTGTTACAGGTGTCTTTTTTCTCGACAAGTCCCGAGTTGAGTAACAAACAAAGATTTGAATATTTTACAAGAACAATACCATCCGATCATCATCAAGTAAAAGCCATGGTGGAGATAGTACGACGACTTGGTTGGAGTTACGTATCGATTATATATGAAGAATCTAATTATGGCATTAAGGTAATCAAAATTATTATAATGATAGTAGTCTAATACATTTTATGTTTTGAAGCAATATATCTTCTATAATGGAGTTGTTGAGGAGAGATTTTAGGTTTGATTGAATGAACGAGATATGAAGACATTTTTATAATGTAGCTATAAGTTTACACTTAACTGCACTGGACTTTATAATGAAACTGATAGAATAAAAGGTGGGAGTAGAGATATGACACTATGTGATGTATGGTTGAATCTGATAGATATCCTCTAGATAGATTCTCACTGGCTTATATAACAGGTTCTCCCACTCTAGCCTGCCTAAGTCAGAGAGTAGTCTCTGTTAACCAGAGAGAACCTCTCTTCTCTCTGCTGGATGCCATTACATCTTCCAATCAGTAAAATTAAGGAAAAGATTTATTATTTTATTTTATTTAAACTTGCCCCTAGCAGAACTAAAGAAGGGATAGGCTCAACCACCAAGTTTTCTACGATCTTCAACATTCAACCACTCCACCAGTTTAGTCTATCACGCTGCTCCGTATGGGTGCTACATTTTCTCTTTCATTTGTTTTACTATACTGCCCTTGCAGTATCTTTTGTTTTATTCAATATTCCAGTGAATCATGAGTGCAATTCCATTCTCTTATTCTCTTCAGTACATTTTACTAATCTTATTACCTGGTGAATATAAGGGAACTAATAATCTATAAAAATCTAATAATACTAATAATCAATGACTAGTTGATTAAAGCTCAAAATTATGAAGACATTGAATGTATGACAAAGAATATAACAACTGGGGGTTTAAGGTAAACATGAATATACCTAAGTATTTAACAACAATAGCAATAATCAGGATCTCGTACTAGAAGAAGATATAGTAGCAATTTAGTCATATTGGGGAATACATAATTTTTCTTCGAGTGAAAAATTTCAAAAGAAGGAAAACAGCAAAAAAAAACAATTAAAATCCAGGATTAACTCAAGAAGGTTGGTTATTTCTTCACTAAATGGCATTTTGTGGGATCAACAAGTTACAGGTGAAACTAAAAGTAGGATATTCAAAATAATAATCAGGAGCATCATATACCTAAAATGAAAAGTTTGGTGGGTTTCATATACTTGAAAAGTTTGGTGGCTTCTATCGCAACTTCCAAAGCAAAATTACTAGCAGTAGAAATGAACTTTTGGACTGGGTTCTGCCAGAATATCTAGAAAATTCTGGTCTTCATAAGAAAGAAACAGTATGGAATGACTACACAGAAAGGATGAAAAAGAGGAAAGGTTGCCAAAGAGAATTATGGATTGGATACCGCTTGGTAGAAGGAGAAAAGGAGAAGACCAGCCATTAATTGGTTACAGGAACTCCAAATCACAATACAAGTGAGAAATATTGAGAAGGACATGTGAGGAACAAGGAGGAAATACAAGCTGGAAATATAATTTTAGGCACCGGAAAATGTATTCTACAATGGCCAAACTGGCTAAAAAAAAAAAAAAATTAAATTAAATTAAAAAAATAATTAGAATGAAAACATTGGATATTTAGTAATTTTCTTAATAGAAAGATATTTTGGAAAATTTCTATACAATTTTGATAGAAAAATTAATATCAAATTGATTATAACAAAAACTAATCATTCAAAGATTAAAGACAATATTTTATTGGAAAAAATTATTAGATATTTTAATTGCTGAGTGATCTTAAAATAATTAAAAGAATAATCAATATAGTATAAAACGAACAGGTTGTCTTCACTAAGTTTCACACCTGTTGGATTTAAGCTTTTATTTCAAAACGAGTTCTTTCTACTATAGTTACATTTATTAATTCCTTTCTCTCTTGCCTTTAATCTTTTTTTTTTTTTCAATTATTTCATTTTATTGAATTCAAAGTGATGATGGCTAATCTTGCTTAATTATGAATAGCCTTTTATATATATATATATATATATATAATATTTAGCTTTTATTACATTCAACTGCTGGATCAATTGAAATTAATTGAAATTTGCTGTTTAATTAAAGTAGATTAAAAATATATTATAATGAAGTGTGGTATTTTAAATGAAAACATATAACGCTACTAGTCCCTCAGAATCCCCCTCACCCCCTCCCCCCGAAAATCCACTTTTCCGGGAAAATTTCCAGTTTCTAAAAAAAATTCCCCGCTAATAATTTATTTGCAAAAATTTAAGTATTTATATTTTTGAAATAAATAAATAAATAAAAAAAAATCTGGTGTGAAACACTCACACAACTTTCTCTCTTACTCCAGTTCTCAAAATTATAATTGAACAAATTTTATAGCAAGTGTACCAAATTTAAATGAAATTCGTGGAAAACTGAAAAAAAAACTATACAGTAATAACGCACTTCCGGTTTACTAATTTTCTTGAAACTCGATATTTTGGTTATTTATTTATTTCAAATTAAGTTTGTTTGGATGATAGAATTGTATAATCAACTATGGATAGCAACTTTAAAGAAAAACATAACTCCACCCCTCCCCTAAAAGTGCCCTTAAAGGAATTTTTCTGGAGAAATTTTGAAAACTAAGGAGTAAGAGAAAGTAAAAAATTTTAATCAACATTGTGAAATGTTTTTGGTGATGTCATTTGTAGTAGCTTGTGTGTTTGTAGTAGTAGTTGGTGTAGCACGAGCGGTTTAGTAAAAGGGCTAGTGTTTGTAAGTTTTAAGAGAGAGAAGTAATAAGAATAATTATGAAAACACTGGTAGAATAAATTAAATATATTCTTTAAAGATATTTAAATATTTTACAATATCACAACTACTATTATGCTTAATAAATCAGATGTTTATCTAGAATAAAGGCAATCACTATCACTGGCACTGAGTTTAAGAGAGCGATTCCTGAAGCAAGTGTTCTGGCTTGAATGTCTGTTTTAGACTGTTTTCTGAAGGAATGTCTTCTCTTCATAGTTCAAATCCTTTCAAATAATGCTGGTATGTCTGGAGGGAGTTTTATTGTTTACCCTAACTGTTTCTTGCCCTTTATCTCTTGGTTTGCATTGACCTAGATTGTAGTACCTGGCTCTATCCCCATCACTAAAATACACTATTTGAATTGGCTAATTTTCACAAAATTATTTTACTAAACTATTTTCCAAAACTATTATTTTTCCATTTCGTTCTTCCACTACAATTGCAATGTTGATTTCCTTATTAAATTGTTCCCAAAACCATTACAAATAAAATTGCAATCTTATGCAGTTTTTACTTTCTCTTAATTCTAATAAGAGAAAAACTATATGAAATTACAGATGAGGAGAGAGAGAGAGAATTGCAGTGTCATCTGCCTAGGTTGTGAGAAAGGTTCATCAGTTCGGTTAGGAATATCTGCAGTGTATATTGTATAGAATATAGGCCCGTGAATACTGCCCTGAGGTAAACCTAGCTCAGATCGATGGAAAGGAGAAAAGGTGGATCCCATCGATACTTGAAAATATCGATCGGACTGTTACCTTTTACGTGTGAGGATGGTAGGTATGTTTGGTAAAAAACAGGAAATAAAATAAAATTTAAAATGAAAAATTAAAGTGAAATATTAAGTGGACTGTATGTGTTGAGTAAAGAATAAAGAGTGAGCCAATGGGCTCATATTAAATTAAATGCAAAATGAGTAGCAAAAATATTTATTATATTCAACAAGCCAAAAGGAGTGGCGCTTACCTTAAACGCAGACACCTTTAAAGTTAGTGTGGTCCGACTGAAGTCCTTCAGCCCATATGGGGGATTCAAGGAAATAGGAGACAGGAAAGGAAACAAAAAAGAACCATATGCCTGTAATTCCAGCGTCGTTGTCCACACAGTACGGCTGATGAAAATAGATGAAGTACTGTTTCGAAGCTGTAAGGCCGGAGAAGCAACCGGAAGTAGACCATGTGCTTGTACAATCAACTTTAGCAGGCCGGGAGAATCCGGAGACACTCACTCGACAAGAAATCAACTTATTAACACTAACCCCGAGGAAAACCAGAAGTGGCAACACATGGGTTTTCACGGAAGGAGAGCGCAGTGGTCTAAATTGAGTAGACAGTTTACGTGTTACACGGACACCTTACTTATCTGAGTGTTAACTAGTGACTGACTAGAGAGGGCAACGAGGGACTACCCCCTCTCTACAATTAGGACACTGCCTATAGATTTATAAATTATTATATTTTAACGGCGGCAAATTCAAATACGGATAAATACCGAACAGGTAGTATGTCCTTGATTTACCAGAGCAGACCCGGATTGGTTTAACCAAATTTTATTGATTGCAGTAAAAAAAAAAAAAGCCATGTTATTGCCATCGTGTCAAATATTCCAAATTTAATTTTCATCGAAAATACATATTTTGTGGTCCCAGTTCGGGAAAAAGATGGATTTTTAGATAATTGTCCGCAAACTGCCTTATATTTTGATTTATTTAAAAAGTTTATTTAATAAATACTTAAACATACAAATCTAATGATCGAATTTTAGATTAATCTGATTTAAATAATTAGGATACTCCTTAATAAATAAATAAATTATAGGCCCTTTAATGTGCATAAACAAAATAAAAATTTGTAAATAAGAACAATCAATAATATACTACGAGTGAACTAAAAATATAGCAAGTGCCTTTTTGAAGGACTGATTTCAAAACATAACCTAATATTGCAAAAGAGCTCTTTTGAGTTGTTGGTGTTTAAGACTCTTCTCTTTTGGGAAAAATCACAACTCTCACTTTACTAAATTGAAAACCAATCACCATATATAAACACGTAAGAAGGATCTCTCTTTCTGCCTTGTCGACCTAAATTTTCTATCTCTCACTCTCTCCAAGCGGCCAGCTATCACATTTATTTTATACTCTCTCTTGCCAGAAGAGAAAGATAGAGAGATTAAAGGAAAATTTTCTTTATATTTTCCCTTTTATCTAGTAAGATATATAGCCCTCAAAAGATGTGAGAGACGACAGAAAAACTCGATTATTTTAAGTTTACTTGATGCCAACTTTATACGACCTTTCAAAATGGTACTTTATAGTTGTTCTTCTCGGTATTCTAGAACCCACATTATATCTTATAATCCTATTTTTTTTTTTTTTGTGAATAAATATAAAAGATATCAATATTTTTTTACCAAATTTAAAACAGCTGTAAAAAAAAAAAATGTGTAAATAGAGATAAATAAAAAAAGAATAGAATTACAATTACATAATTTATAAATGAATATAAACATCTGGTATTTTATCCGTCGTAGCATGCATTTTTCTTATATTCCTGACCAGTTTTGGATTTCCATCCATCCATCAGAGTAAATTTATCAAAGTTCGTGTAGAGAGTTTTCACTTCAATGCAATGTTTCTGTTACACTCGACACTTGTTGGTTTCTTGATTTTATGTATGTGCGAGAGGTTATGAGGTTATGTTATATGTGTGTATGGTCTGATTGCGGTCTATTTTGAGACCGGAGATCATTTGGCAGTATATCTTGGTGAATGGACCACAATCTTCCAGACTGAGGTTTATGCTATTCTTTGCTGTATCATAGATAAGAGGGTATGTAACACAGTTCATGTATCTTCGCTTCCAGGTTGGCGTTAGAATGTTCTAGAAGACTGCAGGAGCTTTCTTCTCTGAAGGATGTGCTTCTAGTCTGGGTACTAGGACATATGGGACATATTTTTGGGAATGAGGAGGTGGATAGGTAGATTTGCCAAATTAGACTCCTCTCTCCCTTTTATTTGTCCCGAGCCTGCTGTTGGCGTGTCATCTGGCATATGCCTGTCAGGCTTTCAGTCATGGACAGCTTCACAGCATTCATCCTAATGGATAAGCACAGTTGGTTGTCGGCAGTCCAAAATGCTAATCAGGGATCTGGCCAGGACTATTAGTGAGATGTTGCTGTGTCTTTCACGGAGCTCTCTCTTATCTGGTTGGATCCATTACTGGACATTGTGGTGTAAGGAGGCATCTCTTCGTAATAGCGCTTATGCCGGATCTATGTCGTAGAGTCTGTGAGAGAGAGGAGGAAACACCACCCATCCATCTTATGACAGATTGCCTGCGTTGAGAGGAAATTAAGTTCAGAACCTTTGGTCGGAACTGGATGTCTGTGGAAGAGGTTATCCTATTTCCCCTTAAGGTTATTGTCCGATTTCTCCGGACTGCGGTGAATCTTAGATGGATTAAACCCGGGTCTGGATATGTGTTCTAGACCCGGTTTGGTGTTGTTTTATTTGGAGTAGCTATGTAGGCCCAGTGAGCTTTGGGTAGCGTGGGGTTTGGTCCCTTCCCATAGACGAATAATAATAATAAAATGTGTATGCGAAGAATTAGAAAATAGTGTATAATAGATAAATATTTAATAAATATAATAAATAAAATATAAATATAAGAAATAATAAAATATATTAAATAAATGTGTATAAAAAAGTGTTCCATAAATTTCTAATAATAATTTATAATAATTCCATTTTGTCATTAAAAACACACACACATACACACACACATATAGTAACATAACCTCATAACCTTCCGCACATACATACAATCAACAAACCAACTAGTGTCCAAGTGTAACAGAAACATTGAATCGAAGTGAACTCTCTACACGAACATGGTGAATTTGCTCTGAAAATGGAATCGAAACTGCAAAAATGTATGCTATGACGGATAAAATATCAGTTAACCAGCATTGCGGACACATCCACATATTCCAAGACATACATAAACATATTCCATCACATAAACGCGAACTCTATTCCACATATTCATTTACTTGGATAGAGTGGCCAAAAATTAGTCCGCTTGGTTCATTCACTTGATTTTTAATTAATATCAGAAAAATGTATATATGTCCAGGAGGAGATTTTAGGGTAAATTGAAACTCCATGTAAAAACTGCATAAATCATAACTATTATAAAGTATCGGGCTATTATAAAGTAGTCTTAAAAAAACTATATTAATATAATCACAATTGATAAATCAATATCATCATAAATAATTTCCCTAGAAACTAATTTGTTGATTAAGGGGCGGGTGTTGGTGTAGTGGTTATGAGCATGGACTTGTAACTTGGAGATCACCAGTTCGAGTACCGCGTATAACTGCTAAATTTTATATTCGTAAAAAAATGGTAATAGTAAAGTATGTGCTTCGGCCCCCGTCCACGACACCTAATTTGGTAGTTGGACGTTAAGCCAGCCAGAAAAAATAGGCATTACTTTAAATTTACTTTTTTAATTTGTTGATTAAAAAGTAATACAAGTTTAAAAAATGTATTATCTTTTCTAAAGTTTATTAATATCTAAAAATAAAATAAAGAAAAGTTTCGCTAACTCAGTTTGTGTTGAAAACTCCAGGCTTTCCTTTTTTGGTTGTTTCTTTTTTTTTTTTTTTTACTTTTTCCAACACTAATTTAATAATTTTCTATAACAAGTTTACAAAAATATATAATGTTATTAGTGGTTTTTTTTTTTTCAATTAAACAATAAAACTGAAAGAAAAGAACAGTAAATCAACTTCTTCACAATTTAATATTGGTTTAGAAAATGAAGAAATAAGATGGGAGTTATATATAGTATTATTAAGATAGTATGGACAAAATTGTTACATTGTTTGGCAGCCAATAATTGAACAGATACGCTACACAACACAGTTTCTCTATAATACAATACTAACGTAATCAGAAATCCTTTGCAATGCCATATATACAAGTACTGTAATAATACAAATTCCTAATTGATTAAATTATAAAGTTTCAATGTTTCCAAACCACAGTTTAGTAACACCTAAATATTAACTTAACGATATGCATAGTTTTATTAGCTATTTACTATTTATTTCTAATATATATATTCAAATAATGAGAACCTTTTTACTGTTCATATATAACTGCATTTATTTGAATGAGAAATTAAAGCTAAAACTGGTATTCATTCAATTTGGAAAAGTTTTATTTTTTTGAATATAAATTTACCAATTCCTTCCAAAATTCAGGTGTTTAATGCAGTGAGCCGAGCTACTATGTGCTACGGAGCCCAGATATGGGGCGGGAGAAAATATAAACAGGTTGACCGGTTATTTACTTATTTTATAAAAAATTTACTAAGATTATGTTATAGTTTTAGAAACCCAGATTGCACCAATATATCTCTACACATTAAAGCTCCATCACGATTATTTAGTTAAAGTTTTAAATCTCCCAGAAAATAGATATCCTAAGTGTAATGACATAGCAATGTCAAAGCCTTCACAAAATATTACAAAAGGAAAGAATAATTTATAACTAGTAGCCCCACAGCCGGTCGCTGCCTTTTCAATACAAAGGCATCAAAGACAATCACCGATAAAGCCCTGTCTATTGAACAGAAGCCACCTGGTCTTTGAAAGTCGCCGATGGGCGACCAAATCTGGCCACTGACCTGTATCACTGGTCACCGACCTAACCAAGGTCGCACAAGGTCGCACGCTACTAGAGATTCTTAGTGTGAGAAATTACTTACACACTTGACAGTGTGTGAGTAAGACTAATATAAACTTCGCCACACTGTAAGAGGGGATCATTATATCATTCATCATTATACGAGTAGCCACATCATTAAATCAGTATGATTTTACAGCAGCAGTTATACTTGAGTTCCGAGCGCGTCCCTATACAAGGTTTATCTTATAATTATTTTCATAGTTGTGCATATTAGTTTATTTATTATAATCATTTTAAATTATTTGTTATTTAACTCTTAAAATTATTTATTTACTTTTATCAAATCATATTAATTGTAGTTACCATTAGGATCATTCAAATTATTGTTAAAATATATTCTATTTTTATAAATTCAGTGTTAGTAATTCAAGCAATAACTCTCTAAACTAACTTACGCCTAATAAATCTCTCTTCAAGACATCTAACTTCATACCTCAGGAATCACGACAATTGATTCCACTACATAAGCTTTTGGCGCTTGAAATTATTAAGAGAAATATTTACTGGTATCGGGACCTACAAAATACTAATAATGAGTATGGTTTGGCATATGATTTTAAAAACAATAGCTACAACAAATGGAATCATTTTTTTTATAAAACTTAGAGATAGAATTAAGTTAGCTATCACAGAAGCAGCAAATATTAAGGCGAGGAATTCTTTATTTAGTGTGACGTACAAACTATTACAGTATAATTTGAAAGATGAAGCAGCCTGTTTTGATGATAATTTTAATATAAACGACATAGGACTGATTATAAAGATAAGAGCCGAGCTATTAAATTTAAATTATAAAAGATATAATAGTGGTATGTCTCAAATATGCTCAACGTGTAATACAAATGAATTGGAGTCTGTATTTCATTTTATGGCGACGTGTCCCATATTGAAGGAATTTAGAATTTCTTATTTCAATAAGGATCTATTGACAATAGCCCAACTGACAGAATTTTTAAACGGAAAAAAATGGGATATAGTATTAAAATATTGTAGGATGGCTCTTAACTACAGACAACAACTTGTAGCAACAACTTGTAATCTTATATAAATTTATATTTTGTTTTGTTTTATTGGCCCGAAATTTTTATTTTACCTCAAAAGAAGATTTTCAATTATGTTTCGAAAAAAAATTGTACTTTTATTTTATTTACTATTTTTTAATTATAATTTATTGTTATCCTTGTAAATTCCCCTCTCCGCTGATGGTTTATACCAAGGGTACGTGTCTTTATGTATAGATAATTTTTCGTTTTTACAGTACAAATAATGATATGATTATTTTCTTTAATATGAACATCTTGATAAGTAATGTTTTCTTTTTGTAATGATATTTTAAATAAAGATAGTTTATTATTATTATTATTATAACTGCATTTAAATAATAATTATGTCAGGTTATAAGTAGGATAAGAACTATAATGGTCTAAGAGCAAAGTTATATAAACGAGAGAGGAAGAGATATAATTCTAGCATAGAGAGAAAGAGAGAAATATATTTTCAGAAAGAAGAGAAATAGTATGAGAAAGCACTTAGCGGTTAGAATAACATTAATGAACCTACAACCTAGATAACACGAATCTAGTTGGTGTAAATAGAAAATGTACTCTTTAGTATCGCTACTAGAAATTACTCATTAGTATTATTTGCAAGTTGGAAAAGAGCTAATGCATTCGAAGGGAGATATAAAGATAAAGTTACCCATTTAACATATTTGTAGATTATCAGTACAAAGTCAGTACATGATATTTATAATGAAAACTCAAAAGCGGCGCGGAGTGTATTGATCGGTTCTACAGAGTTCTGCTAAATGTTTTAGAGGTATCGTCGAGAAAAAAAATTCTGATATGAACCACTCACATGACTCATTCTCTTTCTCTAGTTAACTGACAAGTTTCTTTAAATTACAAAATATAAAGACGTTGTGGCTATATATGTATATAACACACCCAGGCAGCTAATAATTATTGAAAGTGCGTGTTATAATTAATAATTGTAATGCAGAGTACAGCACCAATAGTATTGAACAAACACAATACTTATAGTTTTTTTCTTTTTCTCTTTTATTGAAATTTACAAATGCAAAAAAAATACATTGCAACATGTAAATATGTTAAATGACAACTTAGATAACAGAAGTGTGTGGGATTGGAGAAGACATCCAGTGATGTGAAATGTTATTGGTGTGCGATGTTTTGTAATGTAGTAGTGGTAATTAGCTTGTAGTGGCTTCAGCGGTTTTGTAAACGGGCTTGTGTTTGTGAGTTTTAAGAGAGAGAAGTAATAAGAAATAATTAAGAAAACACTGGTCGATAAATTAAATATATTATCTTTAAAGATATTTAAATATTTTGCAATATCACAACTATTATGCTTAATAGATCAATTGTTAATCCCTATCATTGGCATGAGTTTAAGAGAGCGATTCCTGAAGCAAGTGTTCTGGCTTGAATGTCCGTTCAGACTGTTCTTGAAGAAATGTCTTCTCTTCATAGTTCAAATCCTTTCAAATAATGCTGGTATGTCTGGAGGGAGTTTTATTGTTTTACCCTAACTGTTTCTTGCCCTTTGTCTCTTGGTTTGCATTGACCTAGATTGTAGTATACCTGGCTCTATCCCCATCACTAAAATACACTATTTGAACTAGCTAATTTTCACAATTATTTTACTAAACTATTTTCCAAAACTATTATCTTTCCATTTTCGTTCTTCCACTACAGATGGCACACTCCACTGTCTTGAATTATTCTATTAGCTGGTCACGAAATAATATCTCTCAATCTTTCTGAAATTTAAGGCCACAAATTCCAGACACTATCTCAAATCAATTTCTTCGGAAAAATATTACTAACGAAAGTAAAAATTGCGTTTATAAATTTACATAAGAAACAAAAAATTCAAAATTTTCAAGCCTTTACATATATTTTTAACCTAATATTGAATAGGTTAGTAAATGTAAAGTATTAATATTAATTAGAGATATTTTCCGTGATAGCCTGCTTCTTTTTGTAATCATCGACCGATTTCGGGCTTTCACCTATCATCGGAATCTTTTTGTCAAAACAGTGTGATAATATAGACTTGCACCGAGAAAAAATTTTAGTTGTTACACTCCGATCTAGGTAACCTATTGGCGAGTTTAATGTGTGTGTCTGTTTAGTTTTCCTTTCTTTTTTTTTTGGTAATATCCGCGGATTTCTTTCTTAACCTAGAGTTTTTGACCTTGAATAATAATTGTTTTTCGTGCTGTAAAGTGTTTTAGGATTCATGGGCATCATTTTTATATTAATGATTTTAGATAATAAATTGTAATATGTGTTTAAATACTTATTAGCTTCATTGGCTCCATAATTGGGTTAGTTCCGCAGAGTTGGAAAGCATCAGAGATATTTTCCATGATAGCCAGATTCTTTTTGTGGTTATCAACCGGTTTGGGCCTTGATTCGAGTTTTTGCCAGAACAAGAATGGTTTTTGTCAAAACAGTGTAATAACATAGACTTGCACAGAGCAAAAGGTGAGTGTATCAACTAAATTTGCTCTATGCAAGTCTATGTTATCACAATGTTTTGACATAAACATCCTGATGATGGGCGAACGCTCGAAACCGGTCGATGACCTCAAAAATAAGGAAGTTACTACCGGAAATATCTGTGATGCTTTACAGCTCTGCGGAACTAATCACAACAAATAATATTTAAATAAAGTCATATAATCTGTTATGTTTCAGGCTTTTGAAGAATTAGAAGGCCTTTTAGGAAAATACAAGATCTGTATAGCAATTAAGGAGAAATTAGTGAAAGATTCTGGGGTAGCTGAAGAAACGGCATACGATAATATCGTATCAAAATTATTGACAAAACCACGAGCCAGAGGTAAGTGGAAATCACAGTTATTCAATTATTTATACAAAATATGGAGCTCAGTATTATTGAATATAAAATATTAATAAAATAAGATGTAATTAAAATGTGATTATATAAAATGAAATTTATTTAGTGAATATTGTTGACGTTAAATGGTTTCACTGCCACCACAAGCAAAACCAGTATTCATTCACCCATTTCAGAAAGAAACTAGAAATGAGAGATTTATTTATTTTTTTTTTTTTAAATATTCGTTTGAATTTTGTGACAAAATTATCTTGGCGTTTTTTTCTAGTTTGGCAAAATTTCGCTTAGCTAGCGTACATTAATGATTTCTAAATTTAGTATTGCCAAGGCAGCTGTATTAAATTTGTTAAAAAAAAAGTCATCGGATTGTTGGATGGACTAAGATTCATCTGTTCAATTTGTTGGCTGAAAGCGTGCTTCTCTATTTAATTGGAATATGGAGCTGTGATTACTCCAATTTACTTAAAAAGAAACGGATCAAGTGTTTTAATATTTATTTTGGCTCTGTCACACTCCACTCCTGTTTCCTTTGTTCCTGTGGAAACTGGTATACTTCAATTAAAAACGAAAATATTTATGAGGATGTTGACAGTGGGTGATAAGAATTTTAAATATGGATGACGCCCATCTTCCTCGGATTGTCTATTTCCGATTGGCTGACCTGCTAATCTGCCCCAAAACTGGTTCTCCCAGATGAAGAGTTTATTTAGTGTGTGTGTGTGTGTGTGTCATACAAAGAGGATTTGATGAAATCTTCCCAGAATTCCCAGATTAATCAGATGATAACGAGTCAATTACTTAATCAAGATTTAATCTTCACTACGTCCTGAGAGCTGTGTTATCTTGTGTTTGGAGAAGTTTATTTGCGAAAGAATAAAACTCATATAAATAGTATCATGTATCTAAGCTCAGCTTAGACTGATTGTTAAAAGATTTCTTTCATTATACTATAAATATAATTTATTATTTATTTATTTTTTATTCCGATAAGTTTGAGACAAAGGAGGAAACACCCATCCATCTTATGACAGATTGCTTGTATTGTGAGGAATTTAGGTTCAGATCTCTGGTAGGAACAGGATGTCTGTGGAAGAGCTTAGGCTATTTCCCTTTAAGTTTATTGTCTGATTTGCGGTGAATATTAGATGGATTAGACCCGATTTGTTGTTATTTTTCTTGGGGTAGCTATATGGGCCTAGTGGGGCTTTGGATAGCGTAGGTTTTGCTTCCTTGCCACAGACAAATAATAATCCCGAAAAAGTTTCTAAGTTTATAATTCCAAACGAAATGATGGCATATATCAATTTCTGTTTCATTTTCCAGGTTACAATAATTTTAGAGTGCAATATATAATTTACAAAATATATTCAAAATTTTACGCTAGTTTCTGAACTAGACAAAATAGGAGCATTTTTGTTTTTTTTTAGTTTAAGGCGCGTCAATATCTATGGTCAATGGCGCCCGGAGCCTTCTCAGTGCACTGCCGGTCCCCGGACAGTGTTCTCTCGTTACTGACAACACTGTCCATCACCAGACAGTGAGCTGTAGAGGCTCCTAGGAAGTAAAAAATCTAAGGGACAGCTGGACTCGAACCCGGGTCCTTCGCGTGGGAGTCCAGTACGCTAGCCACTTAGCTAAAATGGGAGTATAATTTTATCAAATATTAACAATGATAAATAAAGAGATATATTCATTTATGTTATTAAGGCCCTATAAACAAAGTCGCAATTAGTTTCTGTTTTAACTGTTATAGAAGGTATTATAAATAATTATTGTCAGGTTTTTGCTATACAGGTTTTTTTTGCATTAGCTCTCTCGACCATAGCCATTTCCGAACTTACGGATCAATTACGTCACCCACTGCTAGAGTCATTCCGCCATCCCAAACAGCCTACTGCTACTACTCTACTATTACAAAATATTCACTCCAACTCATTCACGCTAATAAATAGACGCATACACATTAATCATTCTCACTTCGTACTAGACACATGAACTAAGTGGGGTGGAGTACTCGATATTCCTTACACCCTATTATGCCTAAGACTAAAATGTAACATTCATCCTAACACATCTACCTCATTAAATACAATCATCCAAATGAATGCAGGCACCTAAATAAAATTACACACTCATACTTTTAAAGCTATATTCCTAAACCTGCTCCTCTCACCCCGCTATACCTAGGTCTACAGTAACCTAGACCTAAATTAAAGCTCTCTTTCTCCTCAAGTACGCTGTTATTAATTTGGATTCTATACTTTTCATATTTTTTTATACTCCATTGTTTTATGAATTCCAGTATGATTTCTTACAATTATCTCATCCGGTTTCGTTACAATGCATTTATAATTAAAAGGATTCACCAACTCTTTGGATAATTTCTCTAGCATCTTACTTCTCTTCGCTTCATACCTGGGACAAATCATAAAAATATGTTCAAGATTTTCAACCACCTGACATTGCGGGCAATTAGGTGTGCTCTCTATATAAATTTTGTGCAGGTATTCTTTGCATATACCATGGTTTGTCCGTAGGCGACTTATAATGCGCACTATATTTTTTTGAGTACCAGCTTTTGCGTACCACAGTTTTTTCCCTACTAACGGATTAATGTTTTATTGTTAATTTATACTTCTTTTTTTGTATTTTTTTTTTTTTTCTAATTCCTTTGATTCTCTAATGTTTGTTGTTCTAAGTATTTTCCTTTTTTTTAAAAAAAAAAAGAAGAAGGTCCCAAATTTTTGTATTGTACATTTTCAATTATAAATTATTCAATATAAACAAATTAATTGATAAAACATATCAACGGAATAAGGTAAAAGAACATCAACCTGTCAGTAAATTTTTTCTTTTTCTTTTTTTTTGTTAATTTGTTAAATAATTATTGTAATTATTATATTGACAGAGATACTTGCTATACGATGTTTTTTTTTATTGTTAAACATGTTTAATTTATAACATATTGTAATAGTGACATGTTTTTTTTAACGTTTGATTTATTGATTAATTATTGTTAAATATTCACTAGTTTATTTCTATTGTTTGTTTTTATATCTCTGCTCAACGTGTCTTTGTACAGACGAATACAAAAAACGGCATTAAAATTTTATGTTTAAATTTTATTACGATATGTTGACATTAAATGAAAAAAAATCTAACCGAAGTTTTTGTTAATAAATCAGCGATATATACTCGTATAAAGATCCAGAAAAAAAACACAAAAAAATTCGTGTGAAACACTAATATGATTTCATATTAATGCCATTCTGAACGACCTTTTTTTTTTTTTTTAATAAATATCATATGCCGATACCCAATACATTTTTCCGCCAAAAATCTCTGCCTTCCCAGTCACCATGCTGTAGGCCTCTACCCGTCATTCCCTCCTCCACATCTTCTGACCATCTTTTCCTTGGTCGGCCTCTCTTTTTTTTCTCTCCTCTGGAGTATACAAAAATATCCTTTTTGGCCATATGACGTCGTCCATTCTCATTAGGTGCCCGAACCACATCAATCTCTTTTGGTCAATTTTTTCCAGGATATTATGTTGTACGTTAACCCGCTCTCTGATCACAGAGTTGGTATATGTTGTATCCTGGAAATGCCGCAGCTTCTTCTCCAGAAGTCCCATCGTCCCCAGAGCTAACAATCTCTTTCCCTCTTTTTTCCTAATGGTCCAAACTTCGGCACTGTAAAGAGTAGCGCCAACGATGAAAGCATCAAATATTCTTCTTTTTTGTCTCCATATGCACACTTTTATTCCACAGCACGGAGTTAAGAATGCTAATTAACTTTTGTCCTTGGGCAATTTTATGGGATATATCCCTGTCAAGTGTGCCTTTTTCATCAATAAAAACTCCCAAGTATTTGAATTTGTCACTCTGAGGTAATATCCAGTCATTAATGGAGAGTGAAGTCGTAGATACATTGAATGCCATATATTCCGTTTTCTGTTTGCTAATTTCTAAACTCCATACGGAGTACACTTCTAACAGCTTCCTCAACATAAATTCAAGATCCTCTTCATCGGAAGCTATTACCAGCTGATCATCAGCAAACTATAAGTTATATAAAACATTGTCCCCTATCTTTTCTCCCATGTCTTCACACTTTGTCATCTACTCTTTAAGGGCCTCCTCCACATATATGTTAAAGAGGGTCGGTGGTCAAGGCAGCATCCTTGTTTAAGGCCTTTAGTAATGGGAAGTAATATATATTCAAGAAGTAAGTTTATTTCCAACGTTAACTCGGGCTACGGCTCCATTATACAGGCTTTTAATAGCAGCAGTAAAGCGTTTGCTTATTCCGGCTGTATCCAATGTCTTCCATAGCAGCTTTAATGGCACGGTGTCGTATGCCTTATGGATATCGATAAAGGCTAAATGCACTTCTCGATCACATGACAAACCTCTTCGCCAATAATTGAGAAACGGTAAATATGTGTTCCATGCGAGTCCTTGCTGTCCTAAAACCTGCCTGCTCTTCAGCCATCCTGTCTTCTAACTCCTTGTCCAACCTTTTCTTTAATATCCGCCCATAAAGACGGCTGAAACTGCTTGTAACAATGATTCCACGATAATTTCCGGAAATCTTCTTACTTCCTTTTTTTATGGATAGGCGTAATGTGACCGACCAACCATTCCATGCTTCATGTAGGTCGAGTACAAATCTGGAAGTTTTTCTTTGAGACTTTCTGTTCCTGATTTAATTAATTTGTAATGACATTGCTATGACTTTGATGTAATGACATGGCAAAGTCATAGCAATGTCAAACCTTCACAATAATAACAAAGAACGAATAATTTACGACTAGCGGCCTAACTTCAAGACAAGGCCGCGGCCAAACAAACAAACCAAGGGTAAATACTCTTACATCAAAGCAAGCACCGCTAAGGCGGGCCACTGACCTAAATCGGTGGTTACCAAACTAACCAAGGTCGCACACTAGGACAGATGTCTTGGTGTGAGTGTGGCCAACACTAATATATAAACTCGCCCCATTGGAAGAGGGGAGGATTATACGATTATACTTGAGTACGTCTTCATATACGAGCAGGAGTTTACACGTCACAATACAGTTTTTATTTATACTTATTACTTTAGTGGTGCATCTTAGTTCATTTATCTTAATCATTCTAATTTATTAGTTATTTATCTTCTATTTATTTCTAAGTATTTCTTGTTAATAGTTACCATTTTTTACTTTTAAATTATTGTTCAAATACAGTCTATTTTTATAAAATCCGTGTTAATAATTCGAGCACTAACTTCCAAAAATATCTAAACTAACTTCCGCCCTCTTCAAGACATCTCCTGCATACCTCAGGAATCACATTAAACGATTCCTCTACATCTTGTAGTATCACGGTGGGATCAGATCATCCAATAAACGATTCCACTACAAATTCTATAGGAATATTACCTGGGCCAGGAGATTTGTTGTTCTTCATTTCCTTTAGAACTAATTCCACTTCTTCTAACGATTATTTATTTATTTATTTATTTATTTATTTATTTATTTATTGCTTTTCAAGTGTACACTTTATAAGCAAGGAGTTGTATGTTTTTATAATACGATAATATAAAATAAAACAAAATAAAAATTACACAAAAAGAAAAGAAAGTAACACACAAGAACAAAAAGTAACACATCTAGAAAATTAATTAAGGAAAAGGAATAAATAACAATAACATATTCAAGATCTATAGTATGAAAAATAAAAAGGGTGAAAATGTAAACCTCACTTATGGCGACAGAGAGAAAAAAACAAAGAAACTATTTTGTAAATAATGTAAATAATCAATAATAACTATATATATATATATTAACACTTAAATCTGAGACCATTCACTACAAACAAAAAGAGGTTGTTCATTTTTCTTAAATTTAAAGTGCTCAATAAATTTTCCATTTTTTCGGATTCAGACATAGATTCATTTATAAAACAGGAAATTTATTTAACTCTAAATTGATTAAGTTCCGAGCAGTAAAAAAAAAAATGAGACAGTGTATCAAAATGTTGTGAATCACAGAGTAGGCAGTAACTCTCGGGAGAAAATTTATAGCGCATATCACCAAATGTTATTCTAGAACACTTTTTACAAGCCAGTCTTATTTGTGACATCAATCTTAATTTGTTGATATGGCACGTCAAATTGAGGTAACTTTCTCCAGGCCAAAAGAGCTAATATTTCTATAATACAAATTATAGCGACTATTTATATAGCAAGGTCAACATCAACGGAAAATAAGTGATTTTTCAATTTGGCAAGTACATCACTTCTGCTTTTTCGTAGAAAAAAGGCATCCTGTTTAAGCCATACATTCTCCGTTCCAATGGAATAAAGAAACGATTTAAATTCAGAGACCCAATTGAAAGGTATTGAAAAAAAATCAGTTAGTTTATGCAATCTCAGATAGCAAATTCTAGGAATGCGGCTGTCTGGCATTAACAGCAACTTTTCCCACCAATTAAACATTCTTTTAAAAACATTGTATTTTAGGTGTACTCTGCCTGTTTCAAGTCTAATGTATGAGTTTGGAGTACCAGAAGGAAGTTGTAGAAGGGACTTAAAAAACAAAATTTGGCTCCTCTCGAGGATATCCAAACACTGAGAGCCCCAAATTTCAGCCATATACAGCAAAACATTTTCTGAAAGAGATTTATAAAGATAGCATTTGGTGCTCCAAACATGTGATTTACTGGTACTTAATAATCTATATACCACAGAGTTGGCTGCAATACTCTTTTGCAAAAACCACTTACCAGTCAGTGTAAATTTGCCTGATGCATAGAGTGGGACACCCAAATACACAAAAGAGCTCTCTCTCTACAGATATATTGTCTCTGCCATAAAAAAATTTAGGAAAATTCGGGAGTCTTCCACCTTTATGAAAGGGAACCACCACGGTTTTCTTGGTATTCACTTCAAGAGAATTTTCACTACAATACCCTTCTAAAATTCTGAGGTTAGTCTGCATCTCTAGCCAGGAAGAAGACAATATACATAGGTCATCTGCATAAAGGACCATTACAAGGTCCTTGTATGCGCTAATATTTACACCTCGAGCACCATGATCAACAAAGTAATCCACAATGTCGGCTGAAAAAAGCGAAAACAGTAGTGGACTCAATATCTCGCCCTGAAGTACCCCCTGAGTAACACCCATCTCAGAGAGAGAGGCACCATCCGAAATAACAAAAGAGGCTTTATCGTACATATTTTTAAGAAAACCAACTAGCTTAGCGCTAACACCAACTTGAGATAATTTAAACCAAAGTTTGGCGTGGTTCTTCTAACGATATCGGAACTCACCCAGTTCTTCATCTTGTTGTTGATCTATAATATTTACAAATTGCGGCCTCTCCTCTGATAAAAGTTTGGAAAAATAATCTATCCACTCATGTTGGCTGACCATTTGAATGGATGAGTGGTCCCCTATCTTGGTGGATTTGATGGACTTAATCGCTTCCATGCCTCGCCGCTCTTCTATCCATACATACATCGATCAATAAGTTGACAGTTTTCCTCCCAGAACCGATGAATGGCTTCCTTCCTTCTTCTGAACAACCTAACTGACAATTTTCTCCAAAATAGAAACAATATTGTTATTATTATTTAAAGTGCGTCAACATCCATGCTCATTTGAGGAACTCCTATAATCAACTTTTCTAGAAAAATCTTTCTGATAGAAGCTTATTCACTTATATTATGCTTATATATGTGCCAAATAGCATTCCAAGTTTAAAGAAAATCGTTGCAGCCATTTTTATACAAAATTCCGAAAAAACTAAAAAAATTAAATTTATTAGGTAATTCGCAACTTCCGGTTAACCAATTATTTTTTTTTCAAATTCAAAATTCTAAACCTAGAATTTAGAACAAAGTGGTATTGTAATGTATATGTAATGTAACAATTTTCATAATGGAACTATACATTGTACTTAACGAACTGCTCCCCCCCCCCCCCCAGAACCTCACATAATCCACTTTTACTGAAAAAAAAAATGCTTCAATTAAAAGTGATACGACATTATTATATGTGTAAATAGTATACAAACTTTAAAAATGAAAATCGTCACACACACTCATATAAATACGGGCCATTCGTTTAAAACATTTTTACTTTCTCCTACTCCTAGTAAGAGGAAGTAGTATTGTAATCGTGTCAAATTTTCGATATTGAGTTTTCACCCAGAAATATCCGTTTTGAGGTCCCCTGAGTCCAAAAAAAGTGGTTTTTTGCAAATGGTGTGTGTGTATGTATGTGAATAGCATAGCTCAAAAACAAAAAATCGTAGAAAGTTCAAACTTGATATTCCGTTTAGTTATCACCATGGGATTCGACAATGGGTCATCTGTTAAAATTCCTCAACCGGAATTTTACCACTTTACTAGTTGTTTTTTTTACGTTTTTGCGATTTTCTCAAAAATGGTTCCAACAATTTTCTTCGAACTTTCTATATAAACTACACATACAATGAGCTACAACTTTTATTTGAAACATTTCTCCGGGAAAATTCATTTAAGGGCACTTTCTGGGGGAGGGTTGGGGTTAGGTTTTCATCTAAAGTGCTATTTTACAGTTTATTAGACAATTCTATCATCTAAATAATGTTAATTAGAATTAAATGTGTTGTTGAAATTAGGAGTTTGAAAAAATTCGGATCACCGGAAGTACGTTTACTTTACCACATTACTAAATGATTTTTTTCACTTTTTCAAAATTTTTTTAGAAATCGCTTCGACGATTTTCTTGAAACATCTTATATAAACTAAACATACAAAGATCTACAACTTTTATTTAAAACATTTTTCTGGGAAAATTCATTTAAGGGCACTTTTAGGGGAAGGGTTTTGTTTTTCTCTAAAGTGCTATCAGAATTAATTATACAATTCTATCATCCAAACAAACTTAATTAGAAATAAATAGATGGCCAAAATTCCAAGTTTCAAGGAAATTAAATTAATAAACGGAAGTGCGCTTTTACTGAACAGTTTTTTCAGTTTTCGACGAATTTCGGCAAATTTGGTTACACTAACTATAAAATTTGTCAATTATAATTTTGAGAACTGGAGTAAGTGAAAGTTGTGTGAGTGTTTCACACCAGATTTTTTTTTTCATATTGCAGAGACTTCGAGACATGTATTTCCGGGGAAATATTCAATTTCGAAAGTTGGAAATGATCCTAATCCTTTTTCTTACTGAGTAAGAGAAAGTAAAGAGTAATAATTATTTGTGTTCTATCACCTAGAATAGAATAGAAGCGGCCTGAAAGACTGTGGCGTACTTCCCTGGCTAGCCTTAATTTTAACTTTAGGCCTGCCCCCGTAGACCCCAGCTCCGACCCCAATCGGAGTTTTGGATCCATCTGTGCACCAGATCGAGTTACCGAACAGGGGTGGGTCACAGCCCCATTCGCCTCTGCTCGGTATAACAATATGGAAGTTCCTTTCGAAGGAATACTTAGGAAACATCCTATCCGTTGGCATCCCTAGAAGATAGTCCGCCTTGATTTCCTCGATCAACCTCTGGTTATTACAATCATGCCTAGAGGTGATGGGAGGCGGCCCCTGCAGGAGCCTATGTATTCCCATTCTGGCTTCGCCTAGAACGAGAATGTGTATTGGTGGCAGATTGAGGAGGACTTCCAACACCGCAGTCGGGGTGGTCTTCATGCCCCCGTGGAACCTAGGCATGCTCGCCTCTGGATCCCACCAAGCCTTTCCACCGCCCCCTTCTGCAGCGTTTTGTTCCACCAAACTACCGACCCATATGTAACCATGGGTCTGATGATCCTGGTGTAGATCCATAGTGACAATCTTGGGCGCAAGCCCCAGTTTCTCCCACAAAGCCGTCTGCACCTGTTCTATCACCTAGCTAAAGCATTCAATTTCGGTGAAATGTACTGACGAAAATGAAAACATTGCTCCAACTCTTGTAGCCCTTCGTCTATAATACATACTTTGAGCGGTATTAATATAGAAGAATCAGATAAGGTTGTCGATAGATAAGAAGATAGTAGCTGAGTCGCTCCATAAGTGGCTGAGTCCTTTCTCAGTGCACTGCCGGCCTCTTCTGCCTCGTTACAGCCAACCACCAGCCATCACCGGACAGTGAGGCTGTAGAGGCTCCTAGGCAGGCTTGCATTACGGTGTAAAATCACGTTACACTCATACGATTTTTCTAACATATGCCTCATATGTTAAATTAGTTTATTTACACAAACACACACCCCAAATGGTTTCTCTCTTTCTCTTCTAGGATTGGCAAAAGAATCTCCACCTTTCTCTGCTTCTGGCTATATTAACTGAGGTGTCAGTTTCTCTGAGGAATTTCACTACTTTCTCTAACCAAGAAATTCTTCTTCCTTTCGGTCTCTTATCATTGCATCTGGCTTCTTCGGCTCGTTTTGGATATCATCATCTTTTTGTTTTAGATGCAATTTATTTTTACAGCTTTTCATAAAGGCCTCTAGCACTTACTTGTCACAATAAATAGTGTGAGGTATGTTGAATTAAATATTCTAAGTATTACCCCCTTATCACCATCAACTTGATAAAGTCATCCCCTACTCGCTAAAAATATTTCTTTGGTTTTCATTTCTGGTGAAAATTATTTTTGAAACTTTGAATCACCCAAAGAGAATGTAAAAACTATCGTAGGAACGGTTTATAATTATATAATGTCGTGAATATACTACTGATTTGAGTAAATAATTTTTATGTCATGTCCTTCTTCAGATAAGAAATTATTGTATAAATTAATGTACAATTAAAATAATTTAAAATAAAATTAAAAAAAATAATAAAACTTAGAAATGGAACTGCCTTTAGATATGGAAAATTTGGGTTTTTATAACTATAAAAATTGCTCCCTGTAAAATTAATGCCAGCTGACAGCGATAATACTAGCGCCTGCCATACATTATGCAACAACTATAATGGCCACCTGCTGTATTATAGCAATAATACGAACATAATTGTATAAAATCTTTATAATAATGCAATCTGTTCAAACGGTTGAATTTGTGGGTGAAAATTAGCAAATACTGGGCAACACTGTTTAGATAGATTATTCAAAAATTTATATAAAATTAAATTAATCCTGGTTTCTGTTTTGTTTTGTTTTTTTTATCAGGATTAGGACAGGATTTTGTTGGATAAAAAGATTTTTAGACAGTGTGCGAATCCAATTTAAGTAGGGTCTCTCCTAGTAGTGCCATAATGTTGACTTCCATCTCCGTATTTATTGATTATAAGCTGGCTTACGATAGCGTTAGTAGGAGGAAGATCTTCATTAATATATTTAAAAAATGATGGAATTCCTCTTCAACTATTAGATTAATAAAAATGACAATGGTGCAGACCAAAGTACGGACTGACAGTACGATCGGAATACTATACTGTGGATTGATCTACAATACTGTGTGTATCAAGCCGACATTCTCTGGCCAGCCTTTAAACAAGTTCTGGCAGCTTTGCCCAAGCCAAAGACTTAGTTATAATTGCAAGACGTATTAGACGCGCTAAAAGAAGCCGGTATCATATTTAGTTCAAGAAGAAAGTTAGGGCTACCAAAAAATATAAAGAAAACCAATTACTTGAATATGCCCATTAGAGCCAAACTGACGTTAATGACATCCGTAGAGGTCCCTAAATTTTAAGTTTAACTTTAAAAGGTTAGGTAAAAGCAAATTGGCTGACAATAAAACGGTCTAAGCAAATATTATATTGTTTAAGTGAAGACCGCTCTCTAAATCCACAAAAATGAAACTGCACAAAATTGTCATCAGAAACAATCGTGTATTATTGGCGCAGAGTACTGGCTTTACTGCCTCCAGCTTTATCAGGCTGTGAGTATTTCAAGAAAAATTAACGCTGGAGTGGATGAAGGAGGCACATATTAGCGCTTACGAAATAAACACTGAGTTTGCGGATATATTATGCAAAAAAAAATGTAGGGAACTTCAGTGGACAGAACATTATGTAGAAGGATGCCAAGAGAGTCAAGTGCGAAAGTAGTTTTTCAGAAGAATCTAGATGGACCCAGGTGAAGTGGTTGACTGAAGCAGCGTTGGAGTAATGATGTTCAGAGGGATATGGAGAAATTAGTAGTGAGAAACTGAAACGGATCTACAAGAGATAGGGGCCGAATGTAGATCATGATCTTCAGGCCAAGGGCCATGTTAGCCTGTAGCACTGGCGAGTGGGGAAGGTAGGGTAAGGTAATGAACCATGATTTTTACTTGGCTAATTTTTATATTTATAGTCCACTATACGACATAATAGTTGTTTATGAAAAACTAATTATTTTTTTTTTTTGTGGCAATTCGAAATATAGATACTCCAAGATTTGTCCCGAAACGTCCAGGGAACATTTAAAAGATGTTTATATGGAATCCTGCCCTCCCAAAAAAACGAAACTGAGACAAATAAAAAAAAGTTAACAATAAGATAGAATACATGGAAGTATTAGATGAGTGCTGCACTCAGATTTTCTCTTCCTAGGAGCTTCTATTGCTCGGCAATGTTGTAACAGTAGTACACTGCTTGGAAGCCGGTAGTTACTGAGCAGGCTCCAGGGGGCACAATAGATCTTTCAGGTCCCAGCATACTATGCCCTAAATCCTAAAAGAATCTATTAAAAAAGGGAGATGGAAGACAAATTATATTAAACTCGCAATACCTGTATGTATTGAGTTTGTGTATCTGTAGCGCCTTATAAAAGAAATTGTTGAGAAAAGACCCACCTACTTATAGAGAAGACCTCTACTATCTTTTTATCTATCGACCTTATCTGCTTCTTCTGTATTGTTACCGCTCAAAGTGTGTATTATAGGCAAAGGGCTCCAACAAGAGTTGGAACAATGTTTTCAGTTTCGATAGTACATTTCTCCGAGATTGAATGCTTTATACAGGTGATAGAACACAACTAATTGCTTTCCAATCTTGTGATTATTTGTTTTATAGATTGCATTTACAGCTTAGATAGCTAACTTCTTTCTTGAGCTTCCTATTATGAATTCTTCTGACTGTTAAAGAATTTTAAACTGCATAATTAAGAAAAGTAAAATTTTTCTTAATCAGTAAGAGGAAGTAATACGATCAATTGCAAATTTCGAAATTGAATATTCCACCGGAAATGCATGTCTCGAAGTCACTTGAATACAAAAAAAAATCTGGTGTGAAACACTCACACAACTTTCTCTTACTCCACTTCTCAAAATTATAATTGACAAATTTTATAGTTAATGTACCAAATTTAATGAAATTCGTCGAAAACTGAAAAAACTATGCAATAAAAGTGCACTTCCCGTTTACTAATTTTCTAGAAACTCGGAATTTTACCCATTTATTTATTTCTAATTAATTTTGTTTGGATGATAGAATTGTATAATTAACTGTGATAGCACTTTATAGAAAAGCATAAACCCCAGCCCTCCCCTAAAAGTGCCCTTAAATGAATTTTTCCAAAGAAATGTTTTAAATAAAAGTTGTAGACCATTGTATATGTAGTTTATATACGAAGTTTCAAGAAAATCGTCGGAGCCAAATTTGAGAAAAAAACGCGAGAAAGTGAAAAAAAAAAAATCATTCAGTAATGTGGTAAAGTAAACGCACTTCCCCGGTTATCAGATTTTGTTCAAACTCGGAATTTCAACAACACTTTTCATTCTAATTAATATTATTTAGATGACAGAATTGTCTAATAACTGAAATAGCACTTTAGATAAAAACCTAACCCCATCCCTCCTTCAAAAATGCTCTCACTTGAATTTTCTCGGAGAAATGTTTCAAATAAAACTTGTAGCTCATTCTATGTGTAGTTGAAGTAACATGTATGAGGAAAATAGTTGGGCCGTTTTTGCAAGAAGAAAATCGCAAGAAAGTAAAAAAAACTAACTTGTAAAGTGGTACTTTCGGTTGGGGAATTTTGACAGATAGTGTACTGTCAGATCCCATGGTGATAACTAAACGCAATATCAAGTTTGACCTTTCTACGGTTTTACGTCTTTGACCTATGCTATTCACATATACACATATACACATACACACACAAACCATTTGCTAAAAACCACTTTTTTAGACTCAGGGGACCTCAAAATGGTATTTCCGTTGAAAAACTCGAAGTCTATAATTTGACACGATTACAATACTTCCTCTTACTAGGAGTAATAGAAAGTAAAAAAAATGTTTTACACGAATGTATGCGAGTGTGTGACGATTTATTTTTTTAAAGTTTGTATACTATTCACACACATAATATATGCCTATCACTTTTATTGATACATTTTTTTTTCCATTAAAATTGGATTTTGCAAGGTTTTAGTGGAGCAGTTTCGTTAAGTTTTCTTTTAAACTATCACTTCAGTATAATATATGGTTCTATTATGAAAATAATTACATTACATATACATTAAAATACCACTTTATTAAGGATATATCAACATTATAATTTTTTTATTTTTTTTATCGTTGATTCTAAATTCTAGGTTTAGAATTCTGAATTTGAAGAAATTTGGTTTGACTTTACCGAATCAATTTTTTTTGTTTTTTCGGAATTTTTTGTAAAAATGGCTGCAACATTTTCCTTTAAGAAAGAGAGGGTAAGAAAGAAATCACTAACTCAGAATGAAGAATAACATTTAAGAAATAAAATACATTATTTGGACACAGGATATGTCAATCATTTGACGAAAAACTTCAAACTGAAATTGTTAAAAACTATGGATATTGGAAAGGAGGTTTGATGTCTATACCTAGCAACCGTATATTTTGATGGGTGCCAAATCTGGGTTGTAACCTGCTCATAATTCTCGTCTTCGATTATTGAGAACATCTGACGTGACTTGACGTGTGTATTATGTATATCTAATCCTTATCGTATCAAAAGAAAATGCCGCCTTGTTTACGTACCCATACAATAGAAATAAACACCATCTGCATTAAATACGTCATATGAGATATAGTATACAACAAGTGGCAAAGAATATAAATACTGCCAACTTGCTATCATCATCACTCTGCTGCTCTGTCACTTTGACATACATTGTTCTTAGTACAGGCTTGCTGCTTAGTACAGGCTATGCTCTCACTGGTTTGATAAACAAAGTTTCTTTAAAAACAATTTATCAACCCTAAACAATATAATTTGTGCGGCCTTGTGTACTCTTGTTCAATTAACCAATGAAGTACACTTTTTCAATTAACACAAGAGAGATATATTGCAGCCAAAACGGAGTGTCCTCTCTCCTGCTGAATAGAGCAGACATAAAGGTTTGGTCAAATCCATTAACCGGAAATGGATCTTTGCCGAATGATATTTTTCAGCTAGGTAATTGGATTTTTTCGAAATTGGATTCAACGATTTTCTTCAAAACTTTGCATGCTATCTGTACACATAAATGCCTATCACTTCTTATATTTCAAACATTTTTCAAAGAAACTTTGATTTTTTTGCGGGTTTCTGGGGGTACAGTAATATTAATCTTTCCTCTATAGTACAATGTATGGGTCTACCACTCTTATATTCAGCATCTCTAAGAGAAGCTGAGAGCTAAAATAGAATTCAAACTGTATCTATCATATAGACATTTGCAACATGCGTAGAATAAGTTTTTCACCCCACTACTCTCCCGCTTTGAGAAAACGTTCGTTCACTTTTTCGTATGAGAAACGTTCGCTTTTTATCAAGCATCCAAAACAAACATATTCTACATCAAATAATCAGAAAAAATTTTCTTCCTTTCGAAAGAAAAGTTGTTAATTAAAATTGTGATATTTGCAGTAAGGGAAAGGAAGGAAGTTTGAAGTCTATATCTTGCAACCGTATATTCTGACGGGTTTTATGATTATGATTTATGATAATATTTTATTTAATCAAATTTTGGAGTTCGATTTGATTCAAAGCTAATTACATTCCGTCATAAAAATTTCCATGATTCCACATCTGCCCATCCTAAAACTTTTATCCAAAGACTGTCCTCTTCCACCACCATCATTGATACTCCTTTCCAGAAGATTAAAAACTCGGCTGGCCTTGGGACTCAACTTTTATTAAGCCTCAACTTTTCTGAAAAGAAATTAAAATTACAAGGAAGTACCCCCATTGGGAGGGATTTCCCTTCTTTATTTTTCCATGGCCTATATCAATCTCCAACAGATTCGCATGTGTTTCGATATATTGTGGTGAATATCAGGATAAGGAAAAGAATAAAGAAAGTAATTTGAAAAAAAAAAGAAGTTCGTAATATTGTGCGAGGCCGATTCGCGTCAATCTTTGGAGGGTAAAGTAAAACAAATGTTTGCTTGATTGTTTGCGTCAGAGAAGGCGCTAAAAATTTTTTCCCGATTCCATGAGTCTTCGGGTAAGGAAATATATATCTCTAAGATTATCTAGTTTCAATGTGTATATAGTCACGTGTTCAATTATAAAATAATTATTTCACTTAAGCGATTTTCATGTAATTGAAAGAACCCAATTAAAACTTCTAATTTTCTTCAGGGGCACACCTGTCTCATACGTTAATGTTTGGAGTGTGCCACCTTAGTTTAATATTTTTAAAAGAATATTCAATTGGTACTTTATGTTGCTTCAGTGGCTGGAGAACCGCCTTTTCCAAAAAGCTTACTATGAAATTGATTGACACTTATAATAAACCTTATAATTGGGTTCTCTCGCTTTGGTGAAAATTGGGTTTCAATTAGTGTTCCACAAAGTTTGTTGTGCACTGAATTCAAGGTAATACAAGAGAATTTTCATGGTTTACTGAATTTATTTATAAATAAATAATTTATATTTTCGTAAATTGATTTCGTATTTTCGTTCATAATTGAACAGTCGTTACAATTTGTTGTATAGAAACCTGGATATTTGCTTTAAAAAATAATTTTATGTGATTAATAGTAATATTCTTATTTCTAAATGTAACCTTTTATCAATTCAGTTTAAAAAGAAATGCATTAATTTTATTTATTTGATTAAAAGAAAAGTTTTAATTAATTTAGTCCGGGTGTAAACTTTGTTTTTTTTATATCATTACTTATTATATCGTTAATTTTTATGCTTCTTTCTTTAAAGTCAATTTTTTATGTAAATTGTCTGTCTCTTAGATAATAATTATTAATAAATATATCAAATTATAAATTTATTTTCCAATTCCTTCTTATTTCAAAGGAATTGTATTTTAATTTATATTTTCAGTTTTAATAAATTTTATTGATTATTTCAAAAATTTTTATTTGGTATATTGTTAATTATTAATTCATTTTTTTTTTTTAACTTTGTGTCATTTTATTTATTTATTTTTTTCTAACCTTCCCTTTCAGCTTTTGATGTGGCTCAAAAGTCTTAAAACCAAATAAACTTGACGGATCAGTGTTTTACTGTTACAAAATGAGCGGTCTCCTAGGGGTCGCGGAAAATCCGACTTCATTGAATGGTTGTTGTTCCTCAGTTTTTCACTATTTAATCGAACATTGCTATAACGATTTTCTTTAAACTTTCTATAATCTAAACACATAAATATCTGTTGTTGTGGTGGTTGGTTCCGCAGAGCTGGACAGCATCAGAGACATTTTCCGTGATTGCTTGCTTCTTATTTTTATGGTCATCGACCGGCTTTGGTATTCGCCTATCATCAAGAATGTTTTTGTCAAAATAGTGTAATAACATAGACTTCCACTGAGCAAATTCACTTTGTACATTGACTGGTCTTTTTTATTGTATTTTAAAGTAATTTTTTAAACTAGGTCGAGAGGAGTGTGGTGATGGTGCGTGAGTGGGGAAAAAGGAACACGTATTTGTGTTGTTAAAGGGAAAATTTTCTTAAAATGGAAACATCCAAAACGTGGGGGCAAAAACCGTCCAACAACAGATTTTATGATTAGACCCCCACGTGTTGGATGTTTCCATTTTAAGAAAAATTTGCCCTACAACAAACCAAACACGTGTTCCCTTTTCCCCACTCAGGTACCATCACCATATCCCTCTTGACCTTGTTTAAGAGTTTAGTTTTAAATACAATAAAAAAAAAACCAGCCAGTGTGTAAACTGAATTTGCGCTGTGCAAGTCTGTGTTATCACACTGTCTGATAAACGCATCCCGAAACCGGTCGATGACCACAAAAAGAAGCATGCTATTACGAAAAATGTCTCTGATACATAAATATCTATTACTTTTATTTCAAAAACATTTTCCTCCGAAAATGGGGGAAACAGTAATGTTAAGCTTTCTGTACAGTATCATATTTCACTATAATGTAATGGTTCCACTTTGTATTTGATTATATACTCTAAAAACATACCTCCAAAACAATTCGAAGTATGAAGAAAATTGGTTAACCGCAAATACAACTTCACAGAAAAGATTCTGAATTTTATCGAAGGACTTCAATGATTTTCTTTAAGCTTGGAATAATAATAATAATAATAATAATAATAATAATAATAATAATAATAATAATAATAATAATAATAATAATAATAAAGAAAAATTGATTTCACTTGTTTGTACGAAATTTGTGAGACATTAAATTTCCAATTTTATTTGAGTTAATTCAATGTTATTGGCACGCTCTCCTGGTCAATAATTTCATCACTTTTCCTAACCTAGATTGGTTCACCATTTCTACATTTATGTTGTTAGCACATGTGTGTAAAATTTTTGAAGTTTAAGAAAAAAATTATCAGATTATATTTAATCGTATTTTCAGGAATAAGTGAAAAAGTTCCTTAAAACAATTTTCAAAAAAAAAAAAACAAAAAAAAACAGTAATGAAAAGTAAACTTTCTAAAAATAACTTCTTCTGTTTTTTTTCTTCTATAACTTTATTAAATAGTGAAGAAATATAAATAAATTAACATAAAGAGTTTTTCACAAAGCAATTTACAAAGTTTCCATTCCATGATTGCTTTAAATGGTCTTCATTGAAATGCATTGTACAAATTCAAAATGGAAAGAGCAAACACTTAAAACTCTCATTAATTTGATAGGATTCTTTAAAAGAAAAACTCAATGAAAAGTGTCTTAAATGGATGAAAGATGAAGTTTTATTCTTTCTAAAAGAAAATTTGGCTTCAGTCTTTAAAAAAAAATTTTTGTTTATTATTATTATTATTATTATTATTATTATTATTGTTTTTATTGTTGTTGTTGTTGTTGTTGTTTGGTTTATGAAATTAATGGAAACCATTAAATTCTAAACAAGGCTTTATTATTTTGTTAAGGAAATGGCGAATAAATATAAATTTATCAAAACACAATAATATCATCTTCTATACCATTCACCATTCACGCGTTACTCCGATATTCCTCCAGACAGTAAAATATTCCAAACATAAACAATAATAAATGCAATCAAACAAACATTTGTTTTAGTTTACCCTCCAAAGATTGACGCGAATCGACCTCGCACAATATTACGAACTGCTTTTTTGAATCAAATTACTTTCTTTTTTTCTTTTCCCTTTCCTGATATTCACCACAATACATCGAATCACATGCGAAATCTGTTGGAGATTGATATGGGCAATGGAAAAATAAAGAAGGGAAATCCCTCCCAATGGGGGTACTTTCTTGTAATTTTAATTTTATTTTCAGAAAAGTTGAGGCTTAATTATTTGAGGAAGTCCCAAGGCCAGCCGGGTTTTTAATCTTCTGGAAAGGAGTATCAATGATGGTGGTGGAAGAGGACAGTCTTTGGATAAAAGTTTAGGATAGGCAGGTGTGGAATCATGGAAATTTTTATGACGGGATGTAATTAGCTTTGAATCAAATCGAACTCCAAAATTCCCTTAAATAAAATATTATCATAAATCATAATCATAAAACCCGTCAAACTTCCTTTCCAATATTGCAAATATCACAATTTTAATTAACAACTTTTCTCGCTGAAAGGAAGAAAATTTCTTTTG
>JAAEAF010001920.1:0-19040 GCA_011037195.1 Triatoma infestans | reverse complement strand
TACGACATATATTTTGTAAAAAGCCACACTGTTGGTTAACTGATTTAGCAGCGCTTTTAATGTATTTACTGTGACAGTACCATGTATTTTACTAAAGCTGGCATCTTTATGTAAAGCTTGCAGAACCCTCTAATTATCAATTTTTCGAGAACTATGTTTCAAATAATAAAAGTGATGGCATTATGTGTGAAAATAATATGGGAAGTCTTTGGGAACCATTTTTCAGAAATTCACTGACAATTGGAATAAACTTCCAGTAAGGTCTTTCTTCCAGGATAATACATTTCTACTGATACTAAGCGATTTTTTTTTTTTACACACTCACAGCATACATTTCTGTTACCGTTGAAAACTCGATTTCGAAAATTTGCTAAGATTGCCATACATCCTCTTATAATAAGCTTTGAGAAATTTATTTCAATTTTACTTCAAGTTATAGGCATTTTTCAAATATAGCTCAGCGGCGTAATAATAATATAAATGAACACTCTCAATAAAGTGTCGCTCACAAGTAAACTTTTTACTGCATCTTAAATGATCAGGTTTCTACTTCTTTTTTTTTTAAGGTTTCCTAAGGATAAATATTTTTTGAATTCGTAGCCTTCGTATACTACTTTCTCATATTTGTAATGCGATATTATGTATCATATCAATATCATGTTTGTAATGCGATATTATGAGTTGAATACTATCTCAACAATAATCTTCACTGATTATGACAAGAAATTGTAATTAATAGTTTTTTTTTTCTGAGACTATGCATCATATCCAGAAAAAAAAAATCATCCAGAAGTGGTCATTGAAATCATCCTAAAGTGGTATTTTAATTTTATAAAAATGTAAACGAAGGACAAATGGTAAAGGATACATAGAATTTTTATGGCTATCCAAAAAAATTTTTTAAAAATGATATGTATATATAATTAACTCATGTACATATGGCCTTTCTAATATTTGAACTGTGAACTTTACTGAATCAAAATACTTTGAAACAATTTGACATGCCTTTCTATAGTATAAATAAGGTAAAATCGAATTCAATGATTTACCTAATTAAAAATAATAAAACTTTATGATTTTTTGATAAATTTGTTAAATTTCTCACCTTATTTTTTCGTATTGTTTGCATTTTCATCAAACTTAATACTATTAAAGTTCACCAGGCTACAACAACAATAAAGATAATGTTACAATACCAGTGTAGTGTACTATTATGTTATTCGAAATACAATTACTTTTTTTTATACTTGAATAATAATTATTTACTCTTAGAGGCATTGTATAACTGAGAAATATGAAAAACTTCCAACAATTTATTTAAAAATTTATTGTTCACAGTAAATAAATGGGTAATAGTTTGTGAAGTATTGAAATAATTAATAGAATGTTTCGTTATCTGAAGAAAAATACATTATTTTAATTATAGTTTCAGTGTAAGATATTGTAGTTAATAATCTAATTTTGCCATTTCATTTCGAACAACATTAATAATTAATATGATATTTCGTAAAAGTTTTTAAGTCCAATAAATAAATGAAACTTTAAGTGTTAATATATAATGGTTGCAAATGTCTTGTTTTTCTATTAAATAATCATTTAGCCTAATAAAACTAATTATAAATCGATAGAAAACTTTAGGTGACTGTTTACAATGATGACATTGTATCTTGTTATACAAGAATCAATTAACAAAATGCTATACAAATTCTTTATAAACTTGATAAATAAGTTATAGAAAGTGCTTGGACATTTATTAATTTATTTAGTAAGTTCATTTGGTTCATAAGACACTAAATGTTTTCAAATATTCATTCTTACTATTTGACCTTCTTATAAAACAAGACTATTACTTTTTTAATTACTTTGTAAATATTGGAGAGAAGTTTTATATACATAGGTCAACTAAACCAGGGGATGGAACTATAATTATATACATATAAACATAGTGAAAACACAAAAAAATGTGGGTTAGTATTGTAAAGTTTTTTGTAAAATATTTTTTCGATTATAGTTTCTATTTTATTGTTTATAATTATAATAACAATTGTAGGGAAGTGATTAGCTCAGTGGTAGCGCGCTGGACTAGCAACGCGGAACTCCGGGTTCGAATCCAGCCGTGCTATCCTTAGATTTTCTCTTCCTAGGAGCCTCTACGGCTCACTGTCCCCTGAAGGGCAGAGTTGTCTGTAACGAGAGAACACTGTACGGAGGGCGGCAGTGCACTGAGAAGGCTCCGAGCGTCAATGACCATAGATATTGACGCGGTTAAAAAAAAAAAATCTGTTAAAGAATATAAAATTTTTATTACTGAGCATAATTATTTTTTGATTTAAATTACTTTGACAGAACCACTGAAATGTATTTTATAATAAATATTCAGAAATAATAGTGTTCGGTGTTTAATCTAAATTTAAATTTGCCCCAAACAGTGTATAATAATATACTATGTCCTAAGTGTAGAATGGGGCTAATCTGTGAATTCTCTTTTCTCAGTAAGTCGCAATATAAGACTCGGATGAATAAGTTCACAGTACATGCTCTTAATTGGTCACTGGGTTGTCTTAATTTGAAAACCCATATTTTTTACTTCTGGCTTTCCTGGGTACTATCCCTATGTCTTGTTGATTCAGCGGCGGCCCGGTTCTCTCGGTCTGCATGGACTTACTGTGTAATCAACATGGTTGTTACTCCCGGTTTCCTGGCGTACAGCTTCTGGGAGCCCATTTAATTTTTTTTTTTTTTCAGGATTTCCTCAATACTGAGGTTCTTCTCAACCAAAAACCTCAACCCATTTAATTTATCTATAATCTATAATTATATAATATATTCTAATATAATTATTATCTATTCTATAATAATCTATTATCTATAATCAGCAGCCAAGTAGCAGTGCATTGGGGAAGACTCAAGATATCGAAGCACATAAAATTTATTTTCTTATTCCTAGTTTTTGCTTTCCCCTTTTCCCCGATATGGGCTAAAGACACATAGGTCTTCCAACACTGGTAACAAGGATTCTGCGTTTTAATGTAAGCGCCATTCCTTTGGCTTATGCAAAGTGATAATACAAAGTATTTGCTAACCATTTTAAATTTAATTTATATTTTCAATTTTTCCCATATAATTTTTAATATTTTAATTTACCATTTACTAATAAAAGTTATCTCAATACAAGAATATTATGTTTTTATTATGTATTGAATAATTCTTTTGACACTGAACCAGTTATTATTTTTGCAAAGTGCTTAAACTACTATTGTGATATTTCATTGAGACATTAGACACTTTGTTCTATTTCTGGATGAATTGATAAAAGACACCATACCAGAATGTTTCTAAAATTGCAGACCGAAAACTAACATATTATGTTTACAGCAACAATTTAATAATGCGACAATTATCAATTAATATACTTTTTTTTTCCTTTTTAATGTAAGGCGCGTCAACATCTATGGATATTGGCACCCGGAGTTTTCTCAGACAACAAGGTACATCACCGGACCATGAACTGTAGTGCATCGTAATCATTGAAACATATGAGACGGTTTTCACTGCTAAAAATAAATGGACTATTGTGATTCAAGCGAATCTGTAAAGAAGGCCACTACAGAATTATGCAGTCGCTATATTTAAGGATAAGAGGCGGAAATACTTTATCTTCTTAAAAATAATTAACAAGACTGTAAAAAAAAAGCTGGACGACAGAATGTTTAGTAAAAGGGCGACCCAAAAATGAACCATGTTATGATCTAACATGAAAAAGTTAAAAATAATCACGACGGGGAGGAGGGTAATTGTTATTTAAACAAAAATAGAAGTTATTTAAACCAAATACTCTTTTTTAATATTTTATATTTTTTTAAATACTTTTTATAAAAATAAAGTATTTACTTTTGACTAATAATTTTGAAGAGCTTTTAAAATCCGAGAATAGCGGCTAAACTGATAGTCATGTGTTCGTTGTAAGTAGCCGGGAGAATTATTAGTGTTTAAAGTTAGTTTTACATTTTAGCATCTACACTTCTCTAATTGAGTACTTCTTCAAAAATACAATAGAGCTATGATATTACTGTGTAATGTATTTGAGTTTTATCAACATTTTTACCCACCTTAACTGGTTATTCAGATTAAAAAAAAAATAACCTTCGTTTGTACCCTTAGTGTTCTGATTCTATTTTTTATGATGAGGAATTTAATTCGTTTATTGAATGATTCTGCTCCACGTATTATTTACTGAAAAAGATGTGTACTCTAGTTATAAAAGATGACTATATCTTGACTGGGAGTAAGCTGCGCAAAACGAAGTCTTGCCACCAGGAAAACAGTGAACGTAGGCAGAGTACTGACTCTGATATACATGTACCAAATAAGGTACATGGTGAATTATTGTGGTAGGTAATTTATTGTGAATATTTAATTTATATGTTAGATTTTGTTTTATTTTAAGGAAAGCCTACATTGTTTGAATGTCTTGGGTTTTCTGCTTAAGTGGATGTAAAAAGAGAGCATACAGAATTGTACTAATATAAAACGATAGCTAATTTTTTTGTTATTAAGTAAACATTGATATTACTGTCGAGCTAGTTAACATTTACAAATAGCTTTAGTGGCTGCCATGACTGTTGTTTTCGAATTATTTAAGCGTTATATAAGAGATAAATACAGATAGAGATACTAAATATAGGAACTTTGAATTAGCATAAGGTTGACTATTTTAGTGTTGTCACAAAATGATATTATTATTTTTCCAGGTTTGAGTTCATACTTTGCAATTAGTTTTGCTTTAAATTTTTGCTTGATCTTTCTTCAAAAATAATGATGAGAAGCTAAACATTGGACTGTATTTGAATTTTTCATAAGAGACTTCATCTCACAGAACGTTGTAAGCATTCTTAAAGAAATTGTTTTTATGCATAATGCTTGCAGAAATGTAATATTTTAAAAAACTTAATTCAGTATGAATTTCAGGTCTTCTGCTGCTGGAATCTTGAAATGATTATAGAAGGGTTTAGATCTACACTACTACATAATTCCTGGAATAATCATTCAACAGATTGGTCAGATTTTTTCATTTATTTATTTATTTAAATTGGTTGAGCAAGGGTGCCAAACTCCCAAATAAAAAAATTCAAAATTCATAAAAACTAGATTAATTTCGAAAGTACAGAAATAAAAAAAAGACAAGAAAAATTTAATGTTTTCTTCCTGAATTGCCATCTCTTCTCTACTAACATCTCCATTGCATTCCTCTCTCCATACCATTGCTATCTCCTACTTCGGTGGAAATATTGTTTCGTAGTGATTACTTTCGAAACTGACCCAAGGCGAGCGTCATTAATTCTGGATCTGAAGAAGACTTGTTTTTTTCATAAGTGTAAATAACTGCTCGCACCGATGTATAGTTCCAAACGCGGAAAAATTCCACATGTGAATCTTCGAGTGTTTTCATCCCTACTAGGAATGTCTGTAAAATTCGGGCACGCCAACTTCAATGAATCTTGCCTTCAAATTTGAATCGCACTGAATCTCAATCACCTACATTTGCATATGATTAGGTACTGATTCTATATTTATTGAGAAAATCGAAGAAAACAAGAGAAACTTGCCTTCCAAAGATTTAAAATCTGCAAATGTTGTTTCAAATTCAGTTATAAGACTTAAAAATTTTTCTGCGTATATTTGATATGATGCAGTTTCACCTAAACTTGATTTGTCCATGGGTATGTCGGAAAAGGCGTTAAATCTTCATTTTTCAACTGCTTTTCCCTAAGAACTAGTTTACATTTGAATGCATTAACTTTGTCACACATGTTCATAATGATTGATCTTTTCCTTACAGCGTTAAAAATAAATCGTATAAGTGTTTTGTTATAAAAGATTGTGAAAGATAAATCTTGCATCCATATTGCACAAGAGACAAGTCTGTATCTTGATTTTTAGTTATTAAATTACATACTTCCTCTTACTAAGGAGTAAGAGAAAATAAAATCCCAGAATTGTTTAAGAATCTTAGAGCAGGATAACCAACAAACTTCGGTATAATGAGGCAGACTAGAATATTCGCATTCTAATTCACTTAATAAAGCGGAGAATTGTCGCTGATAAGCCTCGAGATTTTGTTTAAATTGATAACTTTTTTGATATATGACTTACATGTTTCCGTGTTTATTACCTTGTGCATAGTACTTCTTAATGTATAATACAATGCGCGTGATTGAATGTTGGATCTGCTATTCTAACTTTATATTTTATAACCTCAAACCATAATAATAATAATAATAATAGTGTTTGGTGCTATTTTTAAAAATGATATTTGATTACTTGTGTTGTTTTCTCCATTTTTTCTTAATGTATAATACAATGCGTGTGATTGAATGTTGATCTGCTATTCTAACTTTATATTTTATAATCTCAAACCATAATAATAATAATAATGTTTTAAAAAATTAATTTTTAAAAATGATATTTGATTACTTGTGTTGTTTTCTACATTTTATTTATTGTTCAATTTTTTCTGTAGAGTTTAATTTAATGATTTAGTATTATTTGATGTCTGATAATATAATGTCTAATAATAATAATAATTGCCTTTATTTTAAAAATATTTACGCTAGTTTCACTATATACGTGCGAACATTGTGCAACGGTCATTATTATTATTATTCGGTCTACATTCTGCTGGCTGGGCCGCAAATATATTCATTGTGGGCAGCAAGTTTGACGCTCATGATAAAGAGGATAACACTTACAAACTTATCAACTGGAAAATATTTGAATCTGCAATTAAAATTTCCATCTTCTTTCGTTTATGTCCCTTGATCATGGAATAATTTGATAGTTTTTAATGTTTAAGTGACAATTTCTTATAAAATTTAATTTTTTTACAATATCTTCATTTGTTTTCTTAACCAAGTATAATGACTGTTATAAATGAGAAGATTCATTATTTTGTTGTAACTAATTTGTAGATGTAAATTGCCAGGGTTTAATGCTAATATATATCTGTAAAACGGTGCTTTATACATCGATTGTGATCAATTATGAAAACAACTGCATATGTAATCTATTTTTCTATATATTTCAATTTTTCTTTTCGATCATACATACATTTGGCAGTCTGGAATAAAATGTTTTTTTTTCTAAAGTTTATTGTTTGTTCTGAAAGCTTTTCTCAAGCCTAGTTTTGTGAACAAATTTGTCAGTTTGTAAGCCTCGTTCCCTATGTATGTGGCTAATATATTGGATGTTGTGTTTTTCTTAATAATTTGTTGACAACGTTAGCAGGGTATCCTTTTTTTGTGACTAGGATGTATATGGTGCTGAGTTCTTGTTTGTAGTTGGTCACGTAAGTGGTATTGTTTCTAGCCTGTTAGTTAGGTGTCTGAGGGCTGTTAGTTTGTGTTGAATGGGATGATGGGAACTGGAAGGTATTATGGTGCCAAGTAGAAGTGGGTTTCTGTAAATCCCTTAGTCTATTTTGTTAACATTTCTGGTAAATTTTATGTCTAGAATGTTGAGAGTGCCATCGTTCTCTTACTCATTGGCGGAGATTGTTTAAATAATTTAAGAGTGTATCTATTTCAGTGTCATGTTCGAATTCAATTATTGAGTCATCTACATAATGTGCATACAATGCTATTATGTTGAAATGTTGTTTTAACCCTTTAAGGACCATATGGTTTTCAACCATGGTAGGAGTTCACTTGCAAATGTATGATCCAGGACATTGCAAAAATAGATTCTAAATAATTTTTTCGTTCATATCCTAGAGTTATTATGCTGATATAAGCTGGTCCCTAAGGATCTAAAGGGAATGTTAAGAAAAACAAAAAAAAAAAATATTGAAATGCTAACATTTTATTATTAAAAGATACATAAAAATAAACAAATGTTATTATTTTAATTATTAGATATTTACTTTTTTAAATGATACTCAGAAAAACAATTACAGTTATTTGTGTAACACAAATAAATTGTACCTTGCAAATTTTGCAAATATTTGTCCTATTTTCTTCTTTTAATTTTGGCACACTGTGCACACCTTTTTCTATTTTCAATTTTTTCATTTTGGTGTTCTGGAAGGGGAGTAGCAGTAATTTTTTTTTTTTGCCTGGCAGGAGTTTGTTATATACACCTTGTCCTGTTGTAATACTTGCCAATTAGAATCCTAGCAATTGTTTGCCTAAAAGGCATGGAGGTAATGTGTTTCGTTTCTCCTTGCTCTGATTGTATTTGTCTGTATACAATGCAACTGTTATTAACAGCTATATCGAGAAGATCAAGAAATATTCTTCGGAGATAAGAAAAAAACGTCTAGCCATTTCATAAGTCAACTTCAGCTGATCCATGAAATCAACTCCTCGATATTTATTATATGTCCTTATCATGGTCGGACATTTAATTTCAATTTTTTCTCAACTTCCAGATTTTCTTCTTTCACCAAGCGGTGACAAGTAATTGCTTAGCCATGAGACAGTTCTTTGTACATCCACTTTACACAAGAAATCTCTTGGGAACAAACAAAATCAATGTCACCTCTTTTCGGTTCTTTATCTCTTTTTCATGGTTTTACATTCCTTTTCTGGTTTCTTAGGCTTAACCGTGTGCATAATGCTTTTTTGAAAAAACTATCGCTGAAGGGCAGGAGAATTAGAAAAATTATCAAAAAATAATTCCTTGGAGGAAGTCACTAAGCTGTAGTACTACACTTTCTCCAAGTCTTTTCTCTTTATGTTTTTTCTTCCCTGTATGTAGATTCCCTATATGACACATAGATTGAATCCCCATTTCACAGGCTTATATTTTTATATATTGTTTCATGATGGAGTGACCTTTGAATTTATCATATGCTCATCTATTGATTGATATCAATAAGTTCAATCAATTCGTCAAATCCACAAGTTTGTTGAAGTACGTCAATAGGATCCGGATTATCCTCAGAAGTAAATTTTATCTTACTGAACCCATTGAAAGGGCTCGCAGTTAGTTTCGAAGTATAATTTTTATATCATGTACTGAATTTAAAGTTTTATTTTGTACCTGAACATTTTTTGAATCCTCTGTAAGTTCAGCGTGAGACAGCTCTTCTATTAAAACTTCTCCCCTCACATTCTCAGCATCTTCCTCCAGAAATGTTTGGTCTTCTTTGTCCAAACACAAATCATCTTCGTCTCCACTCTCCTACGGTGTAAAAGCAACCCAAGAGAGGGATCCAAAGCACAGAGAGAGACAGGTTCACTCTCTAGTTTAGGCACACTAGAGTTGGAGAAACTGTTTAAATACAGTTATGTTTAAAACACCAATCAAAATATTTTGCGAATTTTGATATTTTTGCGCATTTTTGATATTTTATGAGGCTTTCTTCACAATTTGAACATTTAAAATTTGTTATTATATTAGATTCATGAATTAATATGTGGACCCACCTTAAGTTTAGTGAATCAGCAATATAAAAAATGGAGTATTAAGAATTTTGCGAAGAATTATTGACTGCAAGGATTGGATGCGTTGGGAATTGGAACGTTTAGTCGATCCCCATACTTCGATACCGTATGACCAAATTGGTCTTAGTAACAGCAGATATAAAAGTCTTTTGTTATTTAAGTTTAGTTTTGATCATCTGTCGATGAGCCTTGCGAGGAGTTTGTAGCGTCGGTTAGCTTCTTGTCTTTTCAGTCTACTATTCCATGTTAATCATCTGTCCAAGTATAGTCCAAGGTAACGTACAATGTTAGCTGATTGAATAGGGATTTGGTTAATGAATACGGGTGGTAGGATTTTTCGTCGAAGCGTAAATACTATGTACTTTGATTTGGTTGGATTAATTTTGATTCGCCATTTAACTAACCAGGTCTGGAGTTGGTCGAGGTGCGTCTGGAGAGCCCTGACAGCAATAACAGGATCGATATGAGGGGACAGTATTGCGGTATCGTCCGCAAAGGTAGATATGATGGTATTTGGATGCTGTGGAATATCTGCTGTGTACAAGGTGTACAGGAGAGGTCCGAGGATACTGCCTTGGGGAACACCAGCTCTACTCAACTGAATAGAGGATTCTCCTGTTCCACAGCTTACCCTGAAATATCTGTCTTGCAGATATGATTTTAGGATAAGGTAGTAAGTATGAGGAAGGATATCCCTCAGCTTACACAGCAGGCCCTCGTGCCATACTCTGTCAAACGCCTGAGCGACATCTAGGAAAATACTCGGGCAATACTGCTTCCGTTCGAGGGAGGTGGCGATAGCGTCCACAACTCTAAGAACCGGAAATCCAAACTGATGATCCGTAATTATATTTTGTTGTACGACTAGAGGATACAGTTTTTTAAGGAGAAGCTTTTCGAGGAGTTTGGAAAGGATTGGAAGCAAGCTGATTGGTCTATATGAAGTAATATTGGTGGCAGTTTTCATTGTTTTGCATATCATTTTGATAACGGAAAATTTCCATAGGATGGGAAAGTAGGTAGTTCTGAGAACAGAGTTATAAAGGAGCGTGAGGAATATAGTGGCTTTTTTTGGAAGTTGTTTTAGTATTTTGGAAGTTATTATGTCATAGCCGGGCGATTTGTTTGGTAGTCTATGAATTTCATATGGTAGATCTGCTGGGGTAAAAGGTTTAGGTGGCAAACTGAGCAGGAGTGGAGTGTTCAGTCGATTGTTGACTTCTGTTACGTGTTGTTGATCTAGTAAATCAGTATGTGGTGTGAATGTGTTTGACAGGTAGCTTGCGAATAAGTTGGACTTCTCCTTGTCGGATTTGGTCCAAGAACCATTATCCTGACGAGGTGGGGATGAAGCTGCTTGTACTTTAATATTGTCCTCGTGGCAGACCATAGAGATTTATTTTCTACCGTAGGTTGTTCAGTGTAGTCTGCATGTCTGTCATTGTAGTATTTCTGTAATTCTATTTTAAGTTGTCTACTTAGCCTGTTCAATGTTCGTTTGTTTGATGGATATCTGTAGTTTTGCCACTGATTTCTAGCTCGTCTTTTGGCTGTAATTAGAGTACGAATATAGAGTGGTAAACTGTAAGCTGGTAGAGTTGTTGTCGAAGGATGTATGTAGGTTGTTGACTTCCACAAGCTTTGTTGTATTGCGACAGCGAAGTCATTAACCTTGTCATCTAGCTGTTGTGGAGTTTTCAGTAAAGTCTGTAAATCGAGTTTTTCTTCTAGTCGACTGGGCCGTTAATTAGAGTGGGTCTACGTGGAATGGGTATAGGATGTACATCTAGGTTCAGTAGGACAGGGCTGTGGTCGGAAGAGAGATCGTTTACTGCTTGGCTGTCCGTATGGATATTGGAAAGCGAGGAACAGATAAAGAAGTCAAGTAGGTCGGGAAGCTTTGTCAAAGATGTTGGCCAGTATGTGGGTTGATTAGGAGAAAGAGTAGTGAGTCCGTTGGTAGATATGGTATTGAGGAGGGTTACGCCACGAGGATTTGTTACTCTGCTTCCCCACTGTGGATGCTTCGCATTGAAATCGCCACCGCAAAGGAAATAGCATCCTAGAGATTGAAAGAAATGTAGGAATTGATCTTGATTGATTGAATGATTAGGTGGGCAGTAGACAGCAAAAATTGTATATTGGAAAGGGATTTGAGTAAGGGTTGTGGATTGCATAAAGTTAGTTGAATTATTAGGAATGTGATTATGTTGTATGGTTCGTCTAATTAGTATGGCTGTTCCACCGTGAGCAGTATTGTCTGGATGGTCGGTTCTATAAGTAACATAGTCGTTTATATAGAAATATGATCTGCTTGTGAAATGTGTCTCTGTATCAATGCAATGTCGATTCTTCTCTCATGGAGAAGGAGTCCAATTCATGTCGTCGCGAAGTTAGACCGTTGGCGTTCCATAGCCGGATAGTTAAGGAATGTTGTGTGTGAGCCATAGAAGGAATTTAAGGAAGTAGTCTGTTGACTACTGTTGCAAGGAGAGAAATTAGAGGCGTTAGGAGATTTTTTAAATCGTTGATAAAAGAGGTGAGGGTTGCTGTGATGTCTGCCGCAGCTGCAGAAGATATTTTAGTATGAGATTGAAAATGAGATGGCCCAGCTGTTACTTCAGCGTAGGTGAAGTTGCTAGTATTAGGAGCCGAGATTACTCTTCGTTGTGGCAGAGGAGATGAATGTATTTGAGGAATTTGGTTGGCCTCTTGGTTTTGTCTTTGTCTTCTCTGGGCTGATGGATGGTTGTAGACTGGTTCTGGGGATCTCTTCTTTTGTAGTTCTTTGTGTACTGTGCAACCGTTCCAATTGGCTACATGTGATCCAAGGCAAAGAACGCATGTTGGCGGGTTTTCTGCTTTCTTAGTACATTCAACTGTGAGATGTGCGCCTGCGCACTTCACACATCGAGGATGATGATGGCAATAGGCCTTGGTGTGGCCATAGATCTGACAGAGTTTGCACTGGACAATATTATTTTGTTTATAGGGTTCTTCAACCCTAATTATAGTATATAATATGGTTCGGATATTGAAAATATCTTTGTTGGTGTTTTGTGGTTCTAGGTCCCCAAAAAATAAAGGCAACGGGTACTTTGTTATTGGCTGATAAACTAGAGAAACATTTCTTACTTTGTGTCCTTGCATTTAAATTTCCTGCTTTATATCTTCTGCTGGTATGCTGTGATGGAGATTACGAATGACGACACTATAAGGCTTATCCTGCTTTAGTTGATAAGTATGATAATTGTGTTTTTTTTTCTTTAAGATAACGAACAATATCTCTATATGCATCTATAGTATTGGCTGACAATACGGTACCTGAAATGTTTGTTTTACACGTATAATTGTTGGTTCCGACTATGCGAGAAATTTCTCTACAGAGTTCCATATAATTTTGAATATTTTTTATATAGATTGGTGGAGGTTTATACTCTCTTTGTGGCGCTGTCGGGTTGGTTGTTTCCATTGTGTCATCATCTTTTAGATTATCAAATTTATTTTTTGAAATTATTCCCGGCGGAGCAGTTATTGTGGTGGCAGCAAGCATAGACGTGGAAGGAAGACTCGTTTGTGGTTGCGTTGGCGCTATCACTGTGACCTGGTCACTTTTTGTTTGCGAGCTTGTGATTACACCAAAAGCTGGAGATTTCTTCTTTTTCTTATTTTTTGGCGGCGAGTGTTTAGTGACGCTAGCTCTCTTGCTCACTTTTATAAATGATGAACTCGTTGCTGACGATTTAATGGACGAGCCGTCATCGGATGCGTCTTCATCATTGCTAAGGCACATTTTAAAGGGCTTTGTACGCTTGTAGTAGTAAGTAGTTTAAAGGTAGATCAAGTAATGTCTTCATACCACTTCTATCGAATCTTGTAACAGTTTCTATATTAAAACAATGTAAAACTACTCACTGAAGAAATTCTTGTTTATCTTTATGCACTTGACATAAAACGTTTATATAGGTCCTAATAGTTGTGTTGTACACGAAGTTAGTTTAAAGTATGCACAATTAACTAACGGAAAAACATTAAATGATATAGCAAAACTTTTTGCAGGGAAGGGATTAGCTAAGTGGTTAGCGCACTGGACTCCCACGCGGAGGACCCGGGTTCGAGTCCAGCTTTGCTACCCTTAGATTTTTTCTTCCTAGGAGCTTACAGCTCACTGTCCGGTGATGACTGTGTCTGTAAACGAGCGAGACACTGCTCCGGGGGCCGGCAGTGCACTGAGAAGGCTCCGGGCGCCAATGGACCATCGATGTTGTCGCGCCTTAAATAAAAAAAAAAAAACTTTTTGCGTAAGTTTACTACATTAGCAACCCATATGTTATTACCTTGATATTAAATAACTAAATTATTAAACCCTCCAATTAAATATAAAATTTTACACTTGAACCAGAAGAACCAATAAAACAATCTTGTAGAATAAATAATAAAATAGAAATTACAAGTAAAAGAAAATGTTTACTATTACATATCAAAAATTAAAATTGTCTACCAAGAATCTTTGATAGATGAGCCCTTTTTTATTATACCCAAGCAAATTTGACCATTCGCGTCCGTTTAAATGTATAAGCATTTCTGCTACTGACAAGGTACTTTTGTCCAGATAACTTCTAAAATTTCCGAGCACCGAACTCCTGCCAAGAAAATGGAATATGCTCTCAAATTTTCTCAGATTGCAAAAGGAGCGGTTATAATTTTTACCTTCGATGTATGGTTTGTAATTTAAATATAACATCTCCCCTCGGATTTTCATCAACAAACTTATATCATGAGGATTTAGCCCACTCTATTTATGTAACCCATGTTTAATGAGAGCCGCCCATACATTCTATGAAATACACTATTCATAGGTCTGGTTCTAAATTCAAATTTATATGGATAACTAACCGCTTTTTTAACAGGATTAATTGAGATTTCCAATTATCTAATAAGTTGAGGCTCACATTTAAGGAGCAGCCCACTTTATCAGCCCAAGTGTACCAATTCTGAAACCTGGAAATTTTCATACTGATGACCTGCTTGGCCCCAATATTGGTTAGGCGTGCATTCTGGTTATTTAAGATTTTTAAAACATAATAATAAGGAGATTAAATGTATATAAATGCAGAGGGAGAGTATTTGATTCCTCGGAAGTTTACACAGTTTTTTTTAAAAAGATTCTCAAAACTTTTTCCAATTGCTCGATGCACCTGAAACCCCAGACCGGACCTCCGTAAGTGAGCCAGATGGAGTCACTGCATAGAAACTTGATACTTAGCAAAGAGCAGGACCTGCGAATTGGCAAAAAGACCAGACCAAATGCTATTTAAACCTAACAAAGCTTGACGCGCTGTATCTTTCCAATGTGAACAATAATTCTAAGAAGAGGAAAGCATAATCCTTAAATATCTGTAACTGCTTACTACCTCCACATTTTGACTTTTAAACTTCTAGCATTCTGATTTTTTTAACTTTCCACCGTTCCTCCTGAACACTATCACCTTGGACTTACGTAAATTCACAGTTAAACCCCATTGCTCCGTATACCGCTCCAGCGCAATTATCATCTCTTGCAGTACTTTTGCATCATCTGCAAAAAATACTATATCGTCAACATATAGTAATAATTTCAAGTTATAATCGTTCAACCATATTCCTCCCTTTAAATTATTTATAAAAAGAATGAAAAGGAGAGGGCTAAGATTGCATCCCTGATGAACGCCCGAAAGAGTGAGGGTTAACCGGGACTGAGCCTTCAAGAAAATAATCATTTAAATTACACAGAACTTCCCGGACAAAAGATTTAAAATTGACACCAATGGAATCGAACAACCACCTCTTGCCCAGACAGATAATTTTGTATCTTTGTAAAGACTAGCGATAGCTCTTATAAATTTAGAGAAAAGACATAATTGGTATAGTTTAAAGAGAAGAGCCGCTCTAACTTTAGGTCGACGAAGAAACAATAAATTTTCTTCAAACCTTGGTTCCATTTTAGTTCAACAACGTTATTTAGAATAAAAATCTTATCGGCTGTCGAATATCCGTCTCTGAAACCCGCTTGCTCTTCGCATGAAACCTTAGTTTCATTTACCCATTTTTTCAGTCTTTCCGCTAGAAGCTCTGTATATATCTTCTTCAAGGTACCTTGTAACACAATTCCTCTGTAATTACCTGCCATATTCAAATCTCCCTTTTTAAATAGTGGAAGTACTAGAGCATTATTAAAGTTAACTGGGACTGAGCCTTCAAGAAAATAATCATTTAAATTACACAGAACTTCCCGGACTAAAGACTCGGGTATATGCTTATAAAATTCAAAAGGAATACCATCAACCCCTGGTATGGAAGTTTTATATATATATATATATATATTTTTAATAATATCGTGTGGTACACATACAGTTTGTTTATAAAACGGGTTATATTCGCTAACGCGCTTATGAGAATGTATCTGGTAGAAACTATGTGAAAATAATATAGTTTGCTACAGGCTTGCTATAATAGAAGAGCTTACACATTGCGTTACGAGTTTTATGACGTTAAAAATAAATGTATGGGAAATGTTGGTGGTTTGATATATGCACTACCAGGAATATATTCATTAAACAATATTTATAATTTAGATCACGATTGCAAATTGAAATTGGATTGACAGATTATTTGGGCATTTCAAATTTTTTTTAATGAATTCCAAGAATAATAGAATTGTATATATTTAACAAAAGGCGCGAAGCGCCCTTAGTCTATTGTAGATCTTCTTTTTTACTTACATCTTTAAGTGGGGGATTGTGATTAATATAACGTACCCGTATACTAGTTTCCACCAGATACATTCTGATGAAATAGTTCGAGTATATCAATCACCAATTTAAATTCAATATTGTTTACTATGGAGGTAATAAACAAATTTTATTCTGTTAGTATAGTAATTTAGATTGTTGCAAAACACTATTTGAAGAAAGTAAGCTGGCCAGGTTTTTAATAAATAGAATTCTTCCAGTTTTTTCAAAAACATATATTCTTCTATCTTCCATAAAAAAAAAAACACAATCATACTCTTCCGTTATACAAATGTCTAGAAAACATAAACCTATAACAAGTTCTTACTCTTCATGTTACATAGCTAACAATCACCTGAGTTCCATCTACGATACTATTACTTTTTTGTTCACCCATAAATGGCCTAGCATATACTCGTAACAAAGGAGGAGGTTTGTTAATTTTCAGCTTTTTACAATTTAATGGTTAATAACGTAAATGAACCTTATAACAGCTAATTTTTTTGTTTAGTTTTCTTTACATTTTCCAACGTTTCTGCACTACACGTGCCATTTTCATAGGAATGATCTACTTTTTGTTATAGCATTACTGAAAATTACAATTAAATTTATTACATATGGTTTTTTTCCAATTTGTACAAACTTTATACTGTTCCACTAATTTTACTATTGTCCGAAATTAATTACCTTATTTTTCGTTTTATTGGACATACTGAGGCTTCGTTCTATTTTTTTATTTGCCAACTATATACTGTTGTTGTCATAAATGTTGTATAGTTATATAACAAGATAGAGTCTATATCTACTTACCGGGATAACTGAAACCCCAGGAAGCCGGAGAGTTTGCCCGTATACTAACTCACATGGTGCCGCTCCCAAATCATCTCGAACCATAGTACGGAGCTCCAAAAGCGTAGCTGGTAGCGCTTGGCCCCAATGCGAGGAATTACCCAGTGCCGCTGTTAATGCAGTCTTCAGAGTGCGGTGAAAACGTTCGACCATCCCGTTGGACTGTGGATGGTAGGGCGTTGTCCTCTGCCGTCGGAAACCAAAAAGCCGGGCTAATTCAGAAAAAAGCTCGGATTCGAATTGCCTCCCCTGGTCTGAAGTGATTACGGAAGGACTTCCAAATCGTGAGATCCATTCACGAAAAAATGCTTCTGCGACGGTTGCTGCGGCTATGTCCTGAAGCGGTATTGCTTCTAACCACCTTGTGTATCTGTCCCCGATGGTGAGCAGGTACCGATTGCCTAAGGATGGCGTGAGAGGTCCTACGAGATCAATATGAATATGCGAGAATCTGTCACTGGGGGTTAGGAACTTTCCTACTGGTGTGCTATTATGTCGTATTATTTTGCTGCGCTGACAGGCTAGGCAACCTTTTGTCCACGCACGAACATCGGCTTGCAGCGACGGCCACACGAATTTACGGGTGACTAGCCTTACGGTAGATCTGATGCCTGGGTGTGCTTGTCCGTGAAGGCGTTGAAACACTTCTTTACGAAAAACGGCAGGCAGATAAGGTCGGTCGCTACCCGTTGATTTATCGCACCAAATTTGGAGTGTCGTGCCACACAAGGGTACCTGCTGTAGGTCCAATGAATTGTTATCGCTGGTAACAAGTTGCTGAAGTTCTTGATCTGATTCTTGAGCTGCTGCGACTTCTTTGAAGAATTCGGTATCAGACAACGTTATGGCTGCGATGCGTGAGAGCGCATCTGCTGCTGTATTTTCACCTCCTGGCACGTACCTGATGTCTGTTGTAAATTGAGCTAAGAAATCGAGATGTCGCAACTGTCGAGGCGATGCTCTCTCTGGGTGTTGGAGTAAAGCGTTTACTAATGGTTTCTGGTCGGTGAAGATTGTGAATTCCCGTCCTTCTAGCATTGAGCGAAAGTATTTTACCGCTTCATAGGCTGCTAGTAACTCTCTATCATATGTCGAGCATTTCCGTTGTGTAGGACTAAGTGATTTGGAAAAAAAAACCAAGGGTACAGTACGTGCCCCTTGTTTTTGTTGCAAAGCCGCACCAATGGCTGTCTGTGATGCATCCACTGTAAGAAATATTTGCTCATTAGGATGTGGGTGCGCGAGAAGTGCAGCATTCTCTAACGCTGATTTTAATGTGTGAAAGGCTTTTCCCGTCTCTTCGGTCCACCTTATTTCACGGTTATCTCTTTTGACGTTGCCTGGAATCAACCCAAATATCAAATTTTGAACTTCTACGGTTTTGGGTAGACACCGACGATAATAATTTACCAGCCCCAGGAAGCGTCGAAGTTCTTGTACCATTTTGGGTAAAGGAAAATTCTTAACGGCAGCTACTCGCTCGGCCATAGGGCGAATTCCTTCCGCCGATACAGTATATCCCAGAAAATCTATTTTCTTAGCGCCGAAAACTGATTTGGAAATATTTACCTTAAGCCCAAATTTATTCAACACTTGCATAAGGCGTGAAGGTGCGTCCGGTGGGATTCTTCATCTTTTGACGTACCAGTATATCATCTATGTAGCAAAAGGCGAAGGGCAAGTCCCTTAAAGCTGAGTGCATAAACTGCTGAAAGGTTTGAGCAGCGTTACGGAGGCCAAACGGCAAACGCAAAAATTCGAAAAGCCCAAAAGGTGTGACAATGGCCGTTTTGGGGACGTGATCCTTCGCTACCGGGAGGTTGTGGTATGCCCTAACGAGATCCACTTTTGAAAAAAAACGTGTGCCATTTAGTTCATTGTGAAAATCTGAAAGATGTGGGATAGGGTAACGATCGGGTACAGTCACCGAGTTCAGGGCGCGATAATCCCCACACGGTCGCCAATTGCCATCTTTCTT
>JAAEAF010001919.1:0-85652 GCA_011037195.1 Triatoma infestans | reverse complement strand
TTCCAACCATACAATTCACAAAGATCCGAAGATTCCTTTTTCCGCGATATAGCAAAGCTCCGGTACAAGAAATTCCCCAGCGGACTCTCCATTCATCCCAATCCTCTCGCCCAAACCCTCTCCTCAACCACACTTCCAGGCAATCCTGCAAGGCGATTGAAACGTCGTTGGTCCCGCGACCTTATAGGTAACCATCCTCAATCCATCATTGTTTATATCACCTAGCTTCGTCATGTTTATATCACCTAGCTTATTTACTTGTTATATATTTATTTATGTAGTTATAAATATTCAATAAAACAATTAAAAAAAAAAAATCTTTCTAAGAGAGGAAAAGAAACACATCATAATTCCATCCCACACCTTTCTTGCAGGTACAATATCTTTTGATATTCTACTTGGATTGGTAACCAAATTAGTTACTTCTTTTCTCCTTATTCCATTTCATCCCATCCATAGTTCAGGAAGCGAAGATGGCTCTGGAATCTTCTAGTCAATGGCAAGTACCATTGACTGAACTGCTTATGAGGCTATTGAAACATGACTCATAAAATAAAGAACTTTCTTCCCTACTAAATTGGAGGTTGTAGGACTGAGACACTCCAACTTATACTCATTGAACTATTTTTTGTATAGGAAAGGTAAATGAGCTAAGGAGGAGATCTGATGGAACGGATCTGATACAAAAAAAACATTACGACACATTACCACACAAATGGACTCTCGCAGATTCTCCGAGTGGGAATTTTGACATTTTTTGGAAGTTTGAAGTAGGATTTCATATGTCGAACTTGGACTCATTAATATTTCCTAACATCAACCGTGCCTCCACGTGGTATAGACTGGATATCTCATCTGTTGTTGTGTTTGGTTCCGCAGAACTGGAAAGTATCAGAGATATTTTCCATGATAGCTTGCTTCTTTTTGTGGTCATCGACCAGTTTCTGGCGTTCGACCATCATCAGGAAGCTTTGCTCTGTAAAAGTCTATGTTATCACACTGTTTGACAAAAAGCATCCTGATGATGGGTGAAAGTCCGAAACCGGTCGATGACCAAAAAAAAGCAAGCTATCATGGGGGCGAAAGCCCGCAACCGGTCGATGATCACAAAAAGAAGCAGGTTATCACGGAAAATATCTCTGATAATCCCGTCTGTTTCTTTCGTAATCCCAAGTTAGTTTCCATCGATGGATTCACAACTACGCCAAGGGGGGGGATTATTTTCTTTGATTTCCTTGGATGCATGATCTACACCGTATGGACAATACATCCATTTCTCGAGTAGAAGAAAACCCATTAATTTTCCTCCCCACATTCTTTTCCTTTGAGTTATGGTCTTTTGGACTCCGATCATGTATTGGCGGTGTTAATTTTTAATTCCTTATATTTTGTGTTCTTCCTAAACCAGTTATTCCATATTTGAGTGAGTGAAAAGGATCTGGCATTTTATTCATTAATAGAAAAGGGCTGATGGTAAAGGTGTATTTCGTGGTCTAAGTGCATTCCTCACGGTGCCTTGAGAGACCCCGACTCTAGAATCGAATAGTGTAATTGTTCTCCTACTTTCTCGAAAGCATTCTAGGTACGATGAATAGCTTAATATTATCCACCTCTAGATTAAAGTGTCTAGATTAATATTTCAGGCACTTTGTAAACTTCGAACAAATAAGTTTCGTCTGGTATTTTATCCAGCATTGCGGCCCCATCCATATATTCAACAAATAAGTTTCGACTAAAATTTTGTTTTTTAAAATGTATTAGTTCTTCAAACAGTTCTCTGAATAACAAGAAAGCTTTAAAAGGTCTAAAAATTCAAGTTAATCAGACTCCACTAAAGGCAGCATTATATCCTATTTAATATTCTGCAGCAAGTTGGCATCTTTTATGATAACTTTGAATAAAACAGAAAAGTTATTTTTTTTTATAGCTCAATGAAGTCCTTTCTTTCCCATCGTAGTTAAGTTTTCACCAGAAGTACATGTTTCTTAGATCACGTGACTATGAAAAAGATGTATTTTACACTAGATTGGCCGTATGTTTGTGGCTAGCATAATATAACAAGCAAAATACCTTGAATTTTAATTAAAGAAATTTAAATTGGCTAAAAAAGCTGCTCCAACTTCAAGTGCGACTTAAATCTTTTTTTTTTTTATTAATTTTAAATGAATTCATTTGTTTTCCACAAAATTTGTCCAGAAAACTATTTCAAATTTAAATGGCAGTGGATAACTGTGCAGTTATCATTCCAAGTTTAAAAAAAAAAATTGGAAACATTTTTGAGAACGGGAAAACTTGGAAAATTATTCTCTTTTCTAAGTTCCATTTTCGGTTAATCAATTTTCTTCCGGTTAAAAGTCAGTTTCAGAAAATTTACATTATCGCGATACTTCTCTTAAACCAATAAGAGAAAATAAAAAGAAAAAAAGAAAAGTCGAAGCTGAATTTTTTTTATTTTATCTGAAACAGTTACAAAGAAAACTGAACGAAACACATAGAAGTTGGTCAAGATTGGGTCCGTCTTTGGCATGATATCTGATAATTACTTCCGGTGTTACACGGAAGGTTCCAGAATGGATGGTAGGTCTGGAGCTGCGGTCTATTTTGAGACCGGAGATCATTTGACAGTATCTCTTGGTGAATGGACCACGGTCTTCCAGACTGAGGTTTATGCTATTCTTTGTTGTGTTTTGGATGAGAGGATACGTAACACTAACCTAAAAGGTGTTTGTATCTGCTCAGACAGCCAGGCTGTGCTGAAGTCGCTGAGTTCGTGTGTCTTCACTTCCAGGTTGGTATTAGAATGTTTTCAAAGACTGGAAGAGCTTACTTCTCTGAAGGATGTGCTTCTAGTCTGGATGCCAGGTCACATGGGAATTTTTAGGAATGAGTAGGTGGGTAGGTTTGCCAAATTAGGCACCTCTCTTCCTTTCATTGGTCCCAAGCCTGCTGTTCGCGTGTCTTCTGGCACATGCCTGTCAGGCTTCCAGACATGGACAGCTTCACAGCATTCATCCTTATGGATGAGCTCAGTTGGTTTTCGGCATTCCAAATGCTCATCGGGGGTCCGGACAAGGCCATTAGTGAGACGTTGTTGTGTCTTTCACGGAGCGCTCTCAGGCATCTGGTTGGATCTCTTACTGGACATTGCGGTTTAAGGAGACATCACTACATAATGGGGCTCATGCCGATCCATGTTGTAGAGTCTCTGAGACAGAGGAGGACACACCCATCCATCTTATGACTGATTGCTTGGGTTGTGAGGAAATTAGTTTCAGGCCTTTGATCGTAATAGGATGTCTGTGGAAGAACTTAGGCTATTTATTTAGACTGCGGTGAATCTTAGATGGATTAGATCCGGGTCTGGATCTTTGTTATAGACTGGGCTTGTTATTTTTCTTGGGGTAGCTATGTGGGCCCAGTGAGGTTTAGATAGCATAGGGTTCCCCTCCCCACCGACAAATAATAATAATAACACCCTATATTAATTCTGTACCTACGCTTACAATAAAATTAAGTTAAAATATGACATTTTTTTGTTTTTTTTATTGTCTGTGGGGAGGGACCAGGCCCTATGCTATCCAAAGCCCTTCTGGGCTCACATAGCTACCCCAAAGTTCGGAGCCATCTTAGTGCACTGCCGGCCTCCGGACAGAGTTCTCTCGTTACAGACAACACTGTCCATCACCGGATAGTGAGCTGGACGATGAGCAAGAGGCTCCTAGGAAGAAAAAATCTAAGGGCAGCAGCTGGACTCGAACCCGGGACCACCGCATTGCTAGTCCAGCGCGCTACCACTGAGCTAATCCCTTGCCTTAAATATGACATTAATATAGAACTAAAAATCTAGTTTTGAAACTCAGAACTTTCCCCTTAAGTATTTCTCAGAATCCATCAGATATATTTACATTAAACCAAACAGTCTTTTAACAAGTTTCCTCCAAGCTAGATATTTAGAAAACAATTAATTTTATTTTATATTACTGTAGCAGGAACTCCTGCGAAGCCGAGTGCAAAAGGGGGAGGAATCTCAGGATGCCACATGAAATCATGTCTCAGGAAATAGAAATGCGTTACCAACTATCCTCGAAGGAGCTAGGGTAGCTGACTTACCAGCTCAAAGTAGGTAGCGCGTTCAGCAAGCTAGGGAGCAATAGGCCAATAAAAGTTACAAAACTAGGCACAGATCTGAGGTGGCGAGAATATCAGAGAACATCGTAAAAAGAAGTGGTACTAATTGAAGAGTCCTATAATGCAAAGATTCCTAAATCGGCTGTGACAGACGAGAAAAAGAAAGGATTTTGTTGCGTTCAGTTACATGGTAGCCGTACTATGTAGTATTCAGGTGTTCCGATTTCAATAAGAGCTAACGTAGGAGTCGTCTTATTAATAAATGGAAGATGATTAATAGAATAAAAAGTGGAGATTTCATAGATATAAAGATCTTGCTACTTAGAATAGATAAGGAAACTCACTGGTCGCTTATACTCGTACGCTGGTTTATGGTCCAAACGAAGATGTTGCCGTGGATGATAAAAAAAAACAAAAAAAAAACTTATTTTTAAGTTTAAAAAGAATTTTGGATAAGGAAAAAGATGACGTCATAATATAAAGGGAACCTAAATGGTAATAAAATAGTCAATAAAGAAGTGATTGATAATCAGGGAGAAAGTGTAAAAAATGATGACGGAGAAAGTATCCTTCAATTCTATCTGACAAGCAATCTCATCATTACAAACAATTTCCTGAACAAGAAAATCGATAGATTTAGCAAAGTTGAATCAAACCTTCACCAAAAGTCAATTATCGACGATTATAAAATAAAGTTTTACTTTCTTACTCCTAGTAAGAGGAAGTATTGTAATCGTGTCAAATTTTCGATTTCCAGTTTTCACCGGAAATATCCGTTTTCAGGTCCCTTGAGTCCAAAAAAGTGGTTTTTAGAAAATGGTCTATGTGTGTGTGTGTGTGTGTGTGTGTGTATGTGTGTATGTATGAAGAACACATAGCTCAAAAACAAAAAAACTGTAGAAGTTGAAACTTGATATTCCGTTTATGGATCACCATGGGATCTGGCAGTACGTTATCTGTCAAAATTCCTCAACCGGAAGTACCACTTGACTAGTTGTTTTTTTCATTCTTTTACGATTTTCTCAAAAATGGCTCCAACGATTATCTTGAAACTTAATGCATCAATTACACATACAAAGAGCTCCAACTTTTATTTGAAACATTACTCCGGAAAAATTCATTTAAGGGCACTTTTTGAGGAGAGGTGTGGTTACGGCTTCCTCTAAAGTGCTACTTCAGTTTGTTAGACAATTCTAAATAATGTTAATTAGAATTAAATATGTTGTTGAAATTCCGAGTTTGGAAAAACATCCGAATACCAAAAGTGGGTTTACTTTTACCACTTTACTAAATGATTTTTTTTCATTTAAACTTTAAACTACACACACAAAGAGTTACAACTTTTATTTAACACATTTCTCTGGGAAAATTCATTTAAGGGCATTTTGTGGTGGAGGGGTGGGGTTATGTTTTTCCCCTAAAGTATTATCATTGTTGATTATACAATTCTATCACCCAAACAAAATTAATTAGAAATAAAGAGTTGGACAAAATTCCGAGTTTCAAGGAAATTAGTAAACCGGAAGTGCATTTTTACCGAACAGTTATTTTTTAGTTTTCGACGAATTTCAATAAATTTGATACACAAATTATAAAATTTGTTAACTATAATTTTGAGAAAGTAAGAGAAAGCTGTGTGAGTGTTTCACACACCAGAATTTCTTTTGTTAACAATTCTTGAAGTTCAAAAATCTTCATTTGAATTCATTTTCCAAAAATTCAATTTGATTGGTGTATTAAGAAATTTAAATTCTGGGATTTTCGTAACAATGACTGGTATAATAAGTAAATATTTAATTAACTAATGTTAGAAAAAAATAATTTAAAAAAATCCAAACCGAAATCCGAATTTGGTTAAACAAACAAATTGCTTTGTTAATGGAAGACGTAAATGGTAGATAATTAATATTTGAAAGAAAAATGCAAGTTGGCTGGTAAAAGGGTAAAAATCCAGGTACACCGACACCATGAGATGAGAGGTCGAAGAACTTAAACAGCTTTGTCTTTTACCCCTTCTAGCGATAATCATACATAAAAGGTAGGATTTTTAACTAACAAGAAGAGCATTCTTTCACGAGTCGTCTTACAATATTTTACCAATCTAAATTTGACACTCAACGGGCATACTTAGAGACAGAACATCAGTACCAGTTTTAAGTGTTAAACATTTAATCTAGCTATTATTATTGATTCCGTATTTAATATAAGCATATTGTGGTTTTGTAAAGAGTAAGAGTTATACGTTATAAGTTATATTTTTTATTCTATTTAATCATCTTCCATTTATTAAAATTTACTAAAATCAAATTGCAAGGTGTGGTGCATGTAGAAAATAAACTCCCCAATGGTAGGGTTACTACGAAAAGGAAACAAAAAATCAAATTACTTAGCAGCTTTGGAAGGTCACAGATCACTTGTTGATAAGCCCTGAAAGATCTATCACAGGGGATTGGAATCGTAGAATATATTAAAAGGAATGCCTAACATCATTGTCCCCCCCCCCCTCCAAAAAAAAAAACCCTAAAATTAACTTTATCAAAATAATATTTTAAATTAATTATTACATACTATTCAGAAAATTGGATAGGTTTGGTCCTAAACTATCCTTATCGGATCTAACTGGCGAAATGTAAGCGGAAAATCAAATATAAATTTTCAGATATTACTTGTTTTTACGAATAATGTTATTCATTACAAAACACAGCACACAACATAAAAACACACAATCGCAATACTTCTGTCTCTCTCAGGGATTATAAAAACACTGTATGAAGGAAATTTGTTCTTTAGAAACTGAGAATATTGCACGAGATATCGTACAGACAGAACAACTGACGCCAACAATTTTCGTTTTTTGTTTTGTTTTTTTTATTCTTCTACCGTAATATAATAGTATACGAGTCTCCTCGTATGTGAAGAATACTAAAATAAAAATAAGAATCCATAGTTTTTCTAATAATATCTTCAAATAAAAATTCTACTGTCTAAATCCTATTATGTTTTCTGTTTTATAAACTTATACACCAAAGCAAAAAAATTTATCAATTTTGTCAGAAATCATGGTGAAAAATAATTAAATTTTATTAACAATCAAACATCAATTGAAGAATAATGATAAAAGTTATCTGTAATTTTAGTTGCTTAGAAGAAGTTAGGTTTCGTTGAAGGGTGAAGGAGGATTGTTCTGTGCAGAATTTGAAACCTTATACAAACTTAGAATTCCGTTAAGGAAAGCCAACTGTTACGTGACTAGTATGGTAGATGAACTATACATATATATATAGAGCAGAAGGTATAGGAAAATGTCTGTCCCAATCTAGTAAAACTTAATTCATCTAGCTCCCAACAACTTCTTATTAGGTGTCTACTTTTTATGGTCTACCAAAAAAAAAGATTAATCTTTTTTTTTTTTTATACTTTAAATCTTTGTTTTCAACTTTTATTAAAAAGTACATAAAATATTTTGTATTAAAAATTCCATTACGTTTATTCGCTTATCACAATAATTATCACAGTTCTGCTTGATAAATTTTCCTCAAAGAAGGAATGCTTGTACAAAATATTCAGTTGCCCATAATATTATTAAGATGGATTGAATCGTACAAAATACTGAACGAATTAAATGCTGGAATTTTTAATGCGAATAAAAGGGTTTTTATTTTTTCATTCAATATCCAGTTCAACATTTTAGATTCACTATATTCTAGTGAAATGTTGTTGGGTGTGATGTGTTGTTGTAAGTTTGTAGTGTTGTGTAGCACGAGCGGTTTTGTAAGGGGCTTGTGGGTGTGTATGTTTTAAAGAGAAGAGAAATATTAAGAAATAAGTAAGAAAACGTCACCTAGTTTAAAATAAATATATTAATTCTAAATGAATTTAATAACTTCACCAATATCACAAAAGTATGTGTTTAATCTCCTGACGCCTTTTTGTCTCCCAATGTATACCTTTTGAAACACACATGTCACCTTCGGCCGTTGTCGTAATTACGATAACTTCCGATTGCGCATTGTCCGGTTTCTCCTCGAATCTGTTACTAGTAGTAGTTCTGTTCGAAAACTGTTGTACCATACGCTCGTACACGCACGGAAGTGCTCTATATTTTCCACGGTGCTACCCTGCATGTTAAGTGCATTTCGTTTTCTCTCTGTTAGTTTACCGCAAAGTATACGGGCGTGTCGTTTCTCGCCTCTTTCGTTACACCGCATTTTCACGGGTACGCAGTTTTCCGTTATTCTCGTTACACCGCATGTTCCCCGCTTAAGTGCGGTACATTATACAAAGGAACATACTTAAGCCTACTTGGCCTTCAATCGGCTCGCGTTTTAGACTGGAGGACACCATCTACGTTCACAAAGGTATCTGGGGCCAGGGGGGAGGGGAGTCGACTCTCTTTTCCTTTTGGGATCCCTTTCCTTGGAGCGTTGTTAAGCCAGTGTCCACATCTTGCAAGGTAAGCGTTCTATTATTCATGCTTATTTGAATTAGTATTCTCTGTTTCCCCGCATTAAGAACTACACCCTATCAAATACAGTCCACTTACCGCTTTGTTTGACAAGATCAGACAATATGTTTATATTAAATATGAAATCCATTATATGGCTAGATTTAATGTTTAACACATATAACTGGCACTGATGTTCTGTCTATCTATACTTGTTGAATGTGAAATTTAGACAAGGTGAAATATTGTAAGACGACTCGTGAAAGAATGCTCTTCTTGGTAGTTAAAAATCCTGCCTTTTATGTATGATTGCTAGAAGGGGTAAAAGACAAAGCTGTCTAAGTTCTTCGACCTCTCCTTTAACGATAGTCTTGTACCTGGATTTTTACCCTTTTGCCAGCCAACTTGCATTTTTCTTTCAAATATTAATTATCTACCATTTACGTCTTCCATTACACTAGTAAAAAATCCCATTATTTCTAAAATTATGGCACCTAAATTATAAAATAAAGATGAATAGTCACGTAAATTATTAAGTCCAAATTTTAGGGGTTCTCTGAATAAAAGGGCAAAAATGTTTTTATCAAATGGTGAATGTGTGTGTGTGTGTGTGTGTGTGTGTGTGTGTCCGTCCGAATTTCTTCAAATTTGGAATTTCAATGCATGTAATGTAACTTGCCCTCACGTATTGTTCCAGTGGCACTCGCCTTTGGTGTGTGAGAATTCAGGGTTCAATTCACATGGGAAATCAAAAACATATATATTTGTATCCCCTATCTAAAATCTCAGGGGTGATATTTACCGAATGATATAATATAGTTTCGGTAAAAAAAAATTGATATATATTATATATGTACGTGTTTGTAATTGTAACTGTGAAGTCGCATACCAACTTTAAACGAAATCTTTCTGATCATGTTCGAAAAAAATTCAAAAAACTGGAAAACCTTGTTCTGTAAAATCGCACTTCCGGTTAACCGATTTTCTTCAAATTTGAAATTCTATCAGTGCTTCTATGTAGACATATATATATATATGTGTGTGTGTGTGTGTGTGTGTTGTGTGTGTGTAAACAAAATATCTCAAAAACGAAAAATCACATAAAGATTGAGGGTAAAATCTAGTTGACCAAAATTCTGGCTAACCGGAAGGGGGGGAGCGCCTTTAATGAATTTTTTGTTTTTACTTTTCCGTGATTTCGTCGAAAATAGCGCCTATAATTTTCTTCAAACATTGTATAGTGTGAAACATACCTATCACTTTTATTTGAAACATTTTCCCAGGAAAATAAATTTTTGGGGGTTTGGGGGGGGGACAGTTTATTTGAAAGCGTTATACTTTCCTCTAAAGTAGTGGTCGGCAAACTCGTCATCCAAAAGAGCCAAATATAAACAATACAAAATTGAGTTGATTCAAAGAGCCATTATTTTTTAAACTTAAGCTTTGCTTTAGTAGAGACTTTTTTTATGAAAATAATTAGGATTAAAAGTACACTCTCGAGCTTGCCTTTGCTAAATATATCTTAGTTTAATTAACGGTACATTAAATAAAACTTGTATCATACTTATATAAAGATAATATTTATTTAAAAATATAACAAGTTAAATAATATAAAAGGTATCCTTAAAAAAAACTACAAATACTCCATTAATGTGAACAATGGTCTTGCATTTCCTTGGAAAGTAAGGGTAAGTCAGGTTTGTATGTTGTTGTTTTTAATTTTAGGCACGATTCCAAGTTCTCATCGATAAGCCGATTTCTTAATTTACTCTTGATAAAGTTCATGCTTCAAAATGATTGTTGGCATAAATATGTAGACCCAAATAAGGAAAGAACAGCAAACGCTAGTTTCTTCAGTTGATCATATATGAGTCAGGAATACTATTCCAGATGTTAAAAATCAAAATATCATCCCTCTCCAGATCTTTGAAAGCAGACCGCTTGTGCTGTAAACTTAATTCATATTTATTTTTCCTCAACAGCTCTAAATCGACACAAAGACGCTCGAATTTTGAGCTCCAATTCTTTATTTTTTTAAATCCAGCAACCGCATTTCAAAGCGGTCAATATCAATATTAAAGGTCAAAAATTTATTTCTGTTACCGTAGCATTCAGAGGTTTTTTAAAAAAGGCTAACGTCGCTTTGCTGTTTCTAAAGTCTTTGAACGTGCCGAGAAAAGCTTCCTTCATATTTAACAGTGTTGTTCTGAAATAGCAAATGCCAATATTAGACTTATTTTCTCGACAATATTTCAATAGGCATGGAAAGTGAATCAGAGTTTCTCGTTCAAAATCTTCGGCAAAAAGCGACAATTTGTTTTCGAATAAAATTACTGTAATAAGTACAAACAGTTGAAATACATTTTGGTGCGGAGATAATGATACAAATGACTGCGAGCGACTATCCGTGCTATTGTTGGTTTCTAAAAATGTGCCTCATTTCTGTAGGCTAGCGTTTCAAAAATGTTTACTCGTCTCTTACAAGGCAAGTTAATAAATAATATTCCGTGCCTGCACTAAACATTTCGTGAAAGAGCCGCAGCCAACGAGTCAAAGAGCCGCATGCGACTCGCGTTGCCGCGTTTTGCCGACCACTGGTCTAAAGCACCATATGGTTTTACAATCTACTAATCCAATATTTATACATATTAGAAGCATTGATAGAATTTCAAAGTTGAAGAAAATAGGTTAAACGGAAGTGCGTCTTTAAAGAAGAGATTTTTATGTTTTTGGAATTTTTTCGAAGATGATCAGAACGATTTCCTTTAAACTTCGCATGCTACTTCACTGTTTTAAAAACATAGTACTTTTACTTGAATTATTTTTCCCCCCAAAAAAATATTATATATAGAAATGTTATAATATGTAGCTTGTTCCAGTGTTGTTAGAGCCCTTAACTGGCTCCCATCTACTCTGGGTTAGGACAAATTCGTAAAAATTTGAGTTAAAAAAAAAACTGTCTTTTTTTATTAAAAGAAGTAAGAGGTAGTCGTATGAGTGTTTTACGCTAAATTTTTTTTTAAGTTTCTATCATTTGAACAAAAAAGGATCTAACAATTTTCTTTAAACTTCAACTAGGAAATAAACAAATAAAACCCTATTCTTGCTATTTGAAACATTTTTCCAGGAAAACAGACTTTAGTGACATTAGGAGGGAGGCAGCACGTTTATTATATTATTAAACCGGGTGTCTGGCGGCATGGGACCTAAGCTAAGCTTTTATCCCCCCGATGCCCCCCCCCATATCATCCCCTTAAATAGTCTCCCTCGGTAGCCTACCGGTCAGTCCACAATATCCCTTATCCATTCTAAGCTCTTCGACTTGGGATTGAAAGATTCCCCAAATTGTGAATGCGGTCAACGGGACACAGTGCATCGCGTTCTCTTCCGGTGTCTTCTCCTTGACGAGGCTAGAATCCATATGGAATTCAAGCTGATAAGTAGGAGGGAGAACTGGCCGGGAGAATGTAAAGAACTGATAAAAAATGCAATGAATTTCGAAGACTTTGTCGAGTTTGCTAAAGAAGTTGCGGTAATAAGAAGGACTAGACGGATAAGTAGAGGTCCGCCTCCCCGTGTCAGGGACGGTAACTTATCTACCTCGTAGATAAGGGCCAAGTGACCATAGGCACCGGTTTTGGCGCTATGCGCTAGGTACGGTGGCTAAGAGTGTGTGCAATAATAATAATAAAAGTCCACAATATCCCAAGATATCCTTTAACTCCAACTCGCCTAGGCAATCCTGCGAGAGTGGTGCCCTCCCAAATACGCGAAACCTAGTATCAGTGAAACGGGGGCACTGACATAGATACTGATACACCGTTTCCCTCACTCCATCATCGCAATTCTGACAAGTGGTACTAGACGTCCTCCTTATGTTAAACAAGTGATTAGATACCCAAGTGCGTCCAGTCACTACCCCCACAAAGATCCTCAGACCTGCCCTGCTAAGGGACAGGAGATAAGCCGAAACTCCCTGCTTAATTCCTATAAATCTTTTAGCTTGGAAGCATCCCTGCGTGTCCCCCCCAGCATTTCTCCAAGACTCTCGTCTCCCACAGTCTAATTTGTTCATCACGAAACCTCTTAGTGACGGCAAGGGCTGGTTCAGGACCACAAAATGGTAATGATGATCCCTTCCTAGCCAACCATTCATCCGCCCTCTCATTGCTCTCTATTCCCGCATGTCAGGTATCCAATAGAGACGCACCTTACTCCTCCGAGCCAAGGCTTTAAGCCTTCTCCTACATTCTCCCACTAGTTTCGAGTTCCACCATGGCTTGTTCAAAGCCCTCAGTGCGGCCTGACTATCGCAGAATTTACGCACCTCTTTAATCACTCCCTGCCACTCCCCCACAAGGCGGCCGCATTCAATAATGCCCACCACCTCGGACTGGAAAACAGTGGCCAAACCACCCAAGGCCACCGAACTCCCTCTATCCAACTCCTGCAACCATGCTCCCGCTCCTGACAGGCCAGTAACAGCAACGTTAATATTTCCTCTAAAGTACCACTTCAATAAAAAGTACGCTTCTGTCATCAATGTAATATTAAAAGGTAAATTAAAAGTTATTTTTTTGGTTGGTTCCGCAGAGCTAGAAAGCATCAAAGATATTTATTTCCTCGATAGCCTGCTTCTTTTTCATCGACCGGTTTCGGCAGTTCGAAAAAGAAAAAGTATTAGTTTTTATTTAATTATTTTTAAGTACACTACAATAAAAAAGAACTAAATAAAAAAACGTTTGAGTGAAGAAAATAATGTTAGAAATAAAATAAAAGAAACTCTCCATCAAAATTATAATATAAAGATAAACCCTTGGTCATCGACCGTCGTCAGGGGAATTACGCATAGGCAGGGAACAATGTTTTGAAAATTTATTCTGTTATTGATAAATTGAGAGAGAGAGAGACTTGAAAGTATATAGTTTGAGTGGTGTTTGTATACCAAAGACGAAATATATCCCCACTTAATTGATCAGGAATCTCCAAGTAAATACTGGCCCTACTTTGTTTCCCTTGAGATTATATCTTCACAAAGGTTTTTATACAAAGTAAAAGTATATATTTTAATAACAAAATCTTATTATTCTTTATAAATAAAAAAAAAACAAAAAAAAAAACGCAACAACTTCATTCAATAAAAATACATTAAAAAAGTAATTTGGTTTGTCTGGACAATCAATTTAAAAAACATTTAATTAAAATAAAATTCACAGACTAAAAAAAACAAATAGGATTTGCAGTTCTTTCGCAGCGAACCTAACCATTGATCTTATCTTCATAATTTGACGAAATGAAGTTTAAACCATCTCAAAGATTTTTTTTTTGCCAAAATTAAAGTTTCAGTTTATATTATTTATATATATTTAAATTATGGACGAATGAATAGATTGCTTAAACTTTTAAGAATCATTTTTACCTTAATCTAAAATAAAGAAGTAAAAAAAAAAAGAAAAAGAAATTGCTTAAAAGCATTTATCTAATTTATTTATAAACAGATAGTTGTTCCTGTATGTTCCGCTTTACTTACTTAATTATTAAAATAAGTAAAACATTTTAGTCTTACCCAGGAATGAAATGTGCATTCTTAATATATAAAGTTTTCTACCTCATTATTAAGGAGGCCTTTTTTAACGTAGCCTTTTTAACCATTAATAAATGAAAAAAACTTTACTGGAATGGAACAGAGCCCATTATTAAGTAATTTCCTTGTAAGAAACTATTTCTCGCTTATTAATAGATTATTGTTTTTTTTTTTACAAAAGTCGAATGTTAATTTATATTTTCTCTTACTCCTAGTAAGAGGAAGTATTGTAATCGTGTCAAATTTTCGATATCCTTGTTTTCACCGGAAATATCCGTTTTGAGGCCGCCTGAGTCCAAAAAAGTGGTTTTTAGAAAATGGTCTGTGTGTGTGTGTGAATGTGAACAGCATAGCTCAAAACCGAAAAACCGTAGAAACTTGAAAAATATTTATGTATAGTGAAAAGTATAGTGTAAAGTGAAAGGTATTTATATATATTTATATTTAGATAGTATAAGAAGTTAAAAAAATAAATAAATAAAAAATAAAAAAACCGTTGGAGCTGTTGTAATGACAAAGCAATGTCAAAGCCTTCACAAAATATAACAAAAAGAAAGAATAATTTATAACTAGTGGCCCCACAGCCGGCTGCTGCCTTTTCAATACAAAGGTATCAAAGACAAGCACCGATAAAACCCTGTTCATTGAACAGAAGCCACCTGGTCTTTGAAAATCACCAATGGGCGACCAAATCTGGCCACTGACCTAAATCACTGGTCGCACAAGGTCGCACGCTACTAGAGATGTCTTAGTATGAGTACTTACTTACACACTTAACAGTGTGTGAGTAAGACTAATATAAACTTCGCTCCACTGGAAGAGGGGATTATTATATCATCATCATTATACCAGTAGCCACATTATCATATCAGTATCATTTTACAGCAGCAGTTATACTTGAGTTCCGAGGGCGTCCCTATACAAGGTTTAACTTATAATTATTTTCATAGTTGTGCATATTAGTTTATTTATTATAATCATTTTAAATTATTTGTTATTTAACTCTTAAAATTATTTATTTACTTTTATCAAATCATATTAATTGTAGTTACCATTAGGCTCATTCAAATTATTGTTAAAATATATTCTATTTTTATAAATTCAGTGTTAGTAATTGAAGCAACAACTCTCTAAACTAACTTCCGCCTAATAAATCCCTCTTCAAGACATCTAACTTCATACCTCAGGAATCACGACAATTGATTCCAATACACTGTTTTCGAGTATATCAGTAAATTTGTATTTCCGGTGGTTGCATTTGTCCCCAAAAAATTCTTCCTGTTACAAGTTCCAAAATTGGATTTAATAGCAATACTTCCTCAGGGAATAAGTGAAAGTAAATATCAAACAAAGAATTTGTAAGTTGAAAACTACGCGCTACTAAGTAACATCTGACGTTTGACGAAATAGAATCGAGAAGGCCGGTTCCCTATAGATCAGTGAAAATAATAAAATGTCTCGGACGAGGATATAATATATGTTACTATTGTAGTTTAGGTATCACCATGGCCTATGACAGTGCATTATCTGTTAAAATTCCTCAACCGGAAGTACCACATTACTTTTGGTTATTTTTTTGCATTTCTCTCAATAAGTGGCTATGACGATTTTCTTGAAACTTGTAATCTCAACTACAGATACAAAGAGCTACAACTTTTATTTGAAATGTTTCTCTGGAAAAATTCATTTAAGGGCAGTTATGGTGGAGAGTTGGGGTTAGGTTTTCATCTGAAGTGTTATTTCAGTTTAATAAACAATTCTATCATCTAAATAATATTAATTAGAATTGAATATGATGTTGAAATTTCGAATTTCAAAAAAATCGGATAACCGAAAGTGCAAACGTACTTTTACATTACCACATTACCACTTTACTAAATGATTTTTTTCACTTTTTCGCGATTTTCTCAAAAATGACTCCGACGATTTTCTTGAAACATATTATATAAACTAAACATACAGAGATCTACAACTTTTATTTAAAATATTTCTCTGGGAAAATTCATTTAAGGGCCATTTTGGAGAAGGGGTGGGGTTATGTATTTCTCTAAAGTGCTTTCATAGTTGCTTATACAATTCTATAACAACTAAACAAAATTAATTAGAAATAAATAGATTACCAAAATTCCAAGTTTCAAGAAAATTAGTAAACCGGAAGTGCGCTTTTACTGGACAGTTTTTTCAGTTTTCAACGAATTTAATTAGATTTAGTACACAAACTATAAAATTTATCAATTATAATTTTGAGAACTGGAGTAAGAAAAAGTTGTGTGAGTGTTTCACACCAGATTTTTTTTTTTTATATATTATTATTATTTTTTTTTTTCTATTGTTCTGCATTTCACTTGCCTGTTTATAGTAATTTTACTAGTGAACGCTAAATAATATATTTCCGAGTAACTGTGTAATAGAATCGAAGAGAGGGATCTAAAGCAGAGAGAGAGAGAGAGAGAGAGAGAGAGCGAGAGAGAGAGAGAGAGACAGTCTCACTCACTAGTTTAGGCCAGACAAGGGTGGAAGAATCTGTATAAATACAGCTAGTCTTACGGTAGTTCATACAGCAGTCACAACGCGTCAACAACCTTTCTCTTTACTCACTCTAAATCTTTCACTATCATTTTTGTATAATTATGTATAAAGTCCAGGCACTATGTGCTACCTTTCTATTATACAGTGTTCAGCTTTACTTCCAGTTTATTTATCTTTCTAACCCAATTATCTCCTTCTCATACCTATTATAACTGTATAAGAGTTTCTTTTACTAAGTTTCTGCTAAAATAAACAGATAGCCAAGCAATTCCTCTCAGAATGGCTTGTAATCATATCCTTTATATTACCATAAGTTGGCTCAAATATCATACAGGATTATTAATGGGTAATGGAATCTGTGTACTTGATATTCACGTTACTGTATTACTAGAAACAGCAACGTTATATTAGGCAGAATATAACTAAGTTTTTGATTTATGGAAATTGCATCACAAAAAAAAAATAAATAAATAAAAAGTAAATAAAAATAAATGAATAATAATTTTTTAATTATGATTTTCCTCTAGAAAAACAAAAGTACTGGTAAATAATTATTCAAAATGTTGTTATCTTCAAACGAATAGATATAATATTCTGTTTATTGAATGAACAAAGTGTTTCTTACAGCACATTGATCGTCACAGGCAATTCCAGATAATTTCTGCTAAGCTGCATCCTAACAAGTTCTACTAGTGTTTATTCAAATGGATTATTAGGTCTGGTAATGGGGAAATCCAAGCTGGTGCACATTGTAAAGTTTCAATATTGTCTAATATTAACCAGCTCGCTGTGTGTTTTTAATCGATCTGCAAGTGTATAAAAAATGTAGGGTATAAAACAATAGAGTATTCTAAACAATTTAAAAACCTACTGAGTAAAGTCGCAGTACGGATTTACTTCAAATTTGGAATTCTGTCTAATGTATATTAATACTACATTGGTAATAATATCATTACATTGTATTGAAGTGGTACTTCTGAGGAAAGCATAACGCATAACTACTGTTTCCTCAGAACAGCCCCAAAAATATCAGATTTCCTGGGGAAAATGTTTGAAATCAAAGTGAAAAGTATTTATGTGTATAGATAGTATACGAAGATTAAAAAAATAATAAAAAAATCTTTGGAACTGTTTTCGAGTATATCACGAGAAACCGGAAACAAATCAGTAAATTTGCACTTCCGGTTTATGTATTTGTCCCCAAAAAATTCTTCCTGTTACATGCAATGGTAATCAAATTTGAAAATTGGACGCGATCGCAATAATTCCTTAGGAATTAAGTGAAACTAAAAACAAACAAAAAAAAATCTGGTGTGAAACACTCACACAACTTTCTCTTACACCAGTTCTCAAAATTATAATTGACAAATTTTATAGTTTGTGTACCAAAATTGAATGAAATTCGTCAAAAACTGAAAAAAAAACTGTTCAGTAAAAACGCACTTCCGGTTTCTAATTTTCCTGAAACTCGGAATTTTGGCCATATATTTATTTCTAATTAATTTTGTTTGGATGATAGAATTGTATAATCATCTATCATAGCACTTTTATGAGAGAAAAATATAACCCCATCCCCTCTCCTAAAAGGGCCATTAAATGAATTTTCCCAGAGAAATGTTTTGTATAAAAGTTATAGATCTTCGTATGTTTAGTATATAAACGAAGTTTCAAAAAAATCGTCGGAGCCATTTTTGAAAAAATCGCAAAAAAGTAAAAAAAAAAAAAAAAACAACTAATAAAGTGGTACTTTCGGTTGAGGAATTTTGACAGCTATCAGATCCCATGGGATACCTAAATGAAATATCAAATTTCAACTTTCTACGGTTATTCATTTTTAATCTATGCTGTTCATATACATACACACACACAGACACACACACACACACACACACACAGACACACACACACACAGACTATTTGGTAAAAACCACTTTTTTCGACTCAGGAAACCTCAAAACGGTTATTTCCGGTGAAAACTTGAAATCGAAAATTTGACATGATTACAATACTTCCTCTTAGGAATAAGAGAAAGTAAAAATTTCTAAGTTGAAATCTACGCGCTACTAAGTATCATGTGACTTTTGACGAAATATTATCGAAAAGGCCGGTTCCCAATAGATCAGTGAAAATAATAAAATGTCTCGGACATGGATATAATATGTTAATATTGGAGTAATAGATACTACGTACGATTAGATGAGATGAATGGTTAATTTTGATACAGTTTACTAACCTATATAGTAAAGGTATTAATCATTTTGATTTATACAAATAATATAATATACATATATATATGTTTACTGAACACAAGGTTATATATATATATATATTATATATAATAGAATGTTAGTAGTACACCATCAGGGATATATGTAATATTCAAAGTGAATATGCACAGACAGATATTTATACCCACCTTCTGTTGTATTGCACCTGTGGGTATATTAATTAAAGTAAACATAAATTAGAATGGTGGATAAATTTCGATAATATACGAGATGAGAAACCGTGCCAAATATTTTAAGCAAATTGAAAGTGTGGAGTTTATAGTTGTATGAAATTTAATAGTCTAGTGTGAAACGTTCATAAATTTTTTTCACTGATTCTTTCTTCTTATTGATAAAATTAGAAAATGGAGAGATAATGAGGTCACTTAAGAAATTAAAAGGAGAGTGATGATGATTTAGACTCATTCAAGGAACATATTGTTTAGCAAGGAACACAATATCCATCTGCGACTGTACAAAATCCATCTTTAATTGCTCTGATGGCCATCAAATTTGATGAAATAGCACCATTAACCTTTCGAACGCAGAATTCTGCGTAGGATCTATTGCACAACTATTAGAGAAGGCTCTAATCTAAAGAAGATGGACAATACAAGAGGTGTCAGAATTATACAGGAGGTCCGATATTATTCAAATTATTAAGACTGGCAGGATATGCCATTAGAATGGCTGTCGGTGAAATAGCAAAGAGGGCTATGTAGGAAAGAGCCGACGAAGCTCGATTTGTGGGTTGCTCTAGGCTGTGTTGGATTGATGGAGTAAGAGAAGATGCAAGAACTATTTTTGATTTCAGGAATTAGAAGGCTGTCCCACTGAAATCAGATGAGATGACTGGTGCGAAAGCATCCAGTAGGAAAAGCCTTGGGTGGACTATAGCGCCAGTAACAATAATAATAATAATAATAATAATAATAGTAATAATAATAATAGTAATAATAATAATCAGAGACATTTTCCGTGGTAGCCTGCTTCATTTTGTGGTCATCGACCGGTTTCGGGCGTTCGTCCATCTTCAGGATGCGTTTTTCAGATAGTGTGACAACACAGACTTGCACAGAGCAAGTTCAGTTTACATACTGACTGGTGTTTTTAACTGTATTTAAAACTGAACTCTTAAACTAGGTCAAGGGGTATGGTTAGCTGGGTGGGAAAACACGTGTTTGGGTTGTTAAAGGGCAAATTTTCCTTAAAATGGAAACAACACGTGGGGGTCTAATTTTTAAACTCTGTTGTTTGAGGGAGATTTACTTTACATTTAACTAATCAAAATAAAATATATAAAAATAAATTAAAAATTAAATTAAATAACGATTTAAATTAACATAATTTAAAATTAAGTGCTTTTTCTAATTAAGTTTTTTATAATTATGCATTCCAGTCAAAAAAAAAAGTATGCATGCGTATTTGGATGATGTATGATGTATGTGAATATTGTGTAAAAAGGTGGTATGTTGAGTGGAATGCATAATAGAAAACTTAATTTTAAAAAACCATATTTAGGTATACATGCTTGCATGGATTGATGGCGTATGTGAATGTTGTGTGAAAAATGAAATATTGACTGGAATGCATAATTATAAAAATACTTAATTATAAAAAGCGCTTAATTTTAAATTATGTTAATTTAAATCGTTATTTAATTTAATTTTTAATTTATTTTTATATATTTTATTTTGATTAGTTAAATGTAAAGTAAATCTCCCTCCAACAACAGAGTTTAAAAATTATACCCCCACGTGTTGTATCCATTTTAAGGAAAATTTGCCCTTTAACAACCCAATCACGTGTTTTCCCACCCAGCTAACCATACCCCTTGACCTAGTTTAAGAGTTTAGTTTTAAATACAGTTAAAAACACCAGTCAGTATGTAAACTGAACTTGCTCTGTGCAAGTCTGTGTTGTCACACTGTCTGAAAAACGCATCCTGAAGATGGACGAACGCCCGAAACCGGTCGATGACCACAAAATGAAGCAGGATACCACGGAAATGTCTCTGATGCTTTCCAGCTCTGCGGAACCACCACACCAATAAATAATAATATAATAATAATAATAAATAATAATAAGAATAATAATAATAAAAAACGTAATTTGTATATGGCATACATAGACTACAGGAAGGCCTATGATTCAGTTCCGCACACTTGGCTGACTGATATTTTGAAACTGTACGGCGTGGCTACCAATGTCATAAGATTCCTTAATGTGGCCATGGGCAGCTGGCGGACTCATATTGTGATGCCAGCGAGTGAGGAAGTGACTCGGACAGAAATGATCCAAATCAAGAGAGGGATTTTTCAGGGAGACGCCTTAAGCCCGTTATGGTTTGTGTTGGCGATTAACCCGCTATCGGCATTGCTGGAATCCTCCGGATACGGATATGCATGGGGTTCCGCCGCCCCCGGAAGCAGGCTGTCACACCTCTTCTACATGGACGACCTCAAAATATATGCTGCCCGTAAGGTCCACCTTGATCTTTTGATCGATATAGTCCGACGATTCTCGGCTGATATAACTATGAAGTTCGGACTAGACAAGTGCCGTACCCAAACAATCATCAGGGGAAGAGTGAACCCCACGCCATGTGTGATGGAGGACGGTACTGAAATGGAGGCATTAGCGTCGGGTGACAGCTACAGATACCTTGGCATACAGCAAAGTAAAGGAGTCCTGCACACGACGATTAAGCAGGAAGTAACTGCAAAGTTTCGCCTACGTCTCCAGGCTGTCGCGCGGAGTGGGCTTCATAGTGGTAATTTGACCCGCGCGATCAACGCTTTCTGTGTCCCGGTGCTCTCATACACATTTGGGATAATCAGATGGACCAGCACAGAACTTAGTGCATTGCAGCGTATGGTGCGTACTTCGCTGACAGCGCAAAACAAGCACCACCCCAGGGCAGCGGTGGAGAGGGTTATCCTCCCACGTGCGGAAGGCGGCAGGGGTGTTGTGGATATAATCGCGCAGCACGTAGCCCAGGTAAACCGAATGCGGGAGTATTTCTTGGCACGGCGGGGATCAGGGCTGATAGATGCAATGCTTGCTGGTGATACGGGTTTTACCCCTCTGAATTTGAGTGCTGAGCCTACGAGGGTGGAGGTGGATAATGAGCCCCCACCTAGCGTGGGCGAGACCTGGCGGAGAAAGGCGTTACACGGACAATACCCGGCAGCACTAGATGGAGAACTGATTGACAAGGAGGCGTCCGTGGCCTGGTTGACGCGTGGGTTGCTGTTTCCGGAAACGGAAGGTGCCCTCATCGCGATACAGGACCAGGTTGTTCCCACCAGGTACTACAGGAACCGCATCATGAACGATAGCGGTGTCGCCGACGTCAGGTGCAGACTATGCCGGGCTGCGCCGGAGACAATTCACCACCTGCTAGCGGCGTGCCCCTTGCTGGCACAAAGAGACTATCTCCAAAGGCACAACAGTGTGGCCAGGATCCTACACAGAGAGTTGGCGCAGAAACTCGGTTTGATTCAAGATGCCCCCCCATACTACAAGTATGACCCCCTGCCAGTGCTGGAAGACGCGCGGTGTCTCCTGTACTGGGACAGAGAGGTACTGACGGACCATGCCGTCGCCAACACCCGGCCGGATGTGATCTGGCATAACAAAATAACAGGCAGGGTGTGGCTGATTGATGTATCTGTCCCGGATGACGCCAACATAGCCCGCGCGTATACCACGAAATTGGCTAAATACAGGCCACTGGCGGCAGAAATATCTGCTGTATGGAGAGGAGTCTCAGGGGTGGAGATAGTCCCGTTGATTATTTCAGCCACGGGACTTGTGCCGCGGTCGCTGGGGGAGAACCTCTGCATGATGGGAATCAGGAGGACCATCATGTACGAGATGCAGCAGGCTGTGGTACTCCACACCTGCCGCATTGTAAGGGAAGTGCTAAGGGAAGACGCCAGAGACTAGCACGGACATATTTTTCTTTTTATTTTTCTGTTGTCTTTATCATAGGACAATTGTCCGGTTCCAGTAAGAACCGTAATACCAAATAATGAAAACAGGTTCCTCCCTTGCCTGCGGGCCGCGAGGGATTGTAAAAAAAAAAAAAAAAAAAAAAAAAAAAAAAAAAAAAAAAAATAATAATAATAATAATAATAATATATAATAATAATAACAATCATACTACCCTGTACGCCCTACTGATCTGCAAATTCTCATAAAAGAAAAAATAACTAGAAAATGGCAGCATCAGTGGGACGCCCTAAATGAAAAATTGAACGGCACCAAACCATGTGTGCGAAAAACAATAGCTGATAGTTTTCCGCGGCGTAAATCGGTAACAATGACGGAGGCTTCAAGTTGGGCATACACGTATTACCCATGAACACCTCTTAATAGCAGCCAGAAGACCGAGATGCTCTTGGTGCAGAGAAAGATTGACTGTATCACATATATTGGAAGAGTGTCAGGCACTGCGTCAATATAGAGAGCAAGCAGACCTGCCACATGATTTGCGAGCAGTGTTAAAAGTTGGGTCTTCCCATAAAGAAAGGCTATTTGTGTTTTTAAAGAGAATTAATGTTTATTACCAAATTTAGGATTAGGTTTAGGTTAGTTTTTTTATAAAAAGGGAGAGGAATATCTAGTACTCACCCTCCGTGTGGATGCAGAGTTTGAATGTATTTATTAGTATGAATATATTTATTAGTATGATTGTATTTATTGGTATGCTTGTATCTATTAGCGAGTGTGATAATTTTATCGGAATGAACGATGGTATGAGTGAGTGTAAATAGTGTACATATTTTTAGAATTTTTAGAATTTAGGTTTTTAGAATTTTCAGGGTAAGGAATATTTATAAAAGTACTTCTTCTTAAATGCAAATAGCCTCCAGGCATGAAAATATATTTTAAAATATTGGAGAGATTTTAAATATCTATCAGTCCACCAGATAAGAGGATTATCACTGATAATGCATATATAAAAAAAAAATAGTATATTGTAAACAAGAGTCCAGATATAAAATTCAATACCATTTAATAATAGAAGCGAAGGAATATTTATGCGCAAGTGCCCAAAGTAATTTGATAAATAAAGGGTTGGCGAAACCAGATATTTCACACTCCTCCTCGTCGACTGGATCGATGGCCAAGAGGGGATGTGTGGAACCTTGTCTTACACCGGAGGCTCCATCATATCTTGCTGGCAAGATAGTGAATTGCATGCCATAAGGTAAAGTAACTACATGCCACCCCCAGACTGCGGAGACAAGTTTGAGAACAAAAAAAAAAATTACTGAGAGGCGCTAATGACCACAGCTGTCGATACGTCAAATAATAATAATAATAACAATCATACAAATAACAATAATAATTATTATTATTTAATAATAATAAACAAATTTGATCAATTTTGTTGGAGCAATGGTAGCAAACTCAAGCGAAATTTTGTCATTGTACTTACGGTACAAAACAAATCTCACTGCCATTGAAATGAAGATGTAAATTTTGACCACGCAAACACAGAGCCACCGAACTCAGTAAATTTTCTATAAATTTCAAATTATTAATAATTAGTACAAAATTAAATAAAAAGTTGGAGTGGGATAAGTATCTACCCAGGCAGGTAGTAAAAGATTGCATAAAAGTGAGAGCCAATAATATTGAACAAATAAAATTCGAAATTTTTACCTTGCAAGATTCAAGTCTAACTTTAAAGGAAATCGTTATACCCTTTTTCGAAAATTAAAAAAAAAACTCAAAAACCTATTTTGTACGGTAACATTTTCGGTTAACCAATTTTCTTCAAATTTAGAATATCTAGCAATATATACGAATTACAAAGTCGTTATTAAATTTGCTTCTGAATATATACGAAGGAATATATATATATATATATATAGGTTAAAACCATATATATTGTTAGGAAGTAGTACTTTAAAGGGAAGCATAACATAACAGTTCCCGCAGAACCACCCAAAAAATCAATTTTCCCGGGTGAAAATATTAGAGCCGTTTTCAAGAAAATTGCGGAAAACTAAAAAAAAAAAATCATTCAGTAAAGTCGCACTTCCGGTTGACGGATTTTGCTGAAACCTTTGTGTCAGCTGCACTATATATTACGTCCCACAAAACTAGTAACATGTACAGGTTCTAAGGCAAATCCCGCTCGTCACAAAAACACTAAACACAAACATACTACATACACACACATTACAAGCCCACTTCTAGCCACATTTTCCTTTAACGTTACAGAGAACCACAATCGATGAACAAAAAACACAGACATGCAATAGAAGCTAAATAGATTTTTTTAGGTCGCAATGGATATCATCTGATAATCACACGTCCATTTCTCACATCTCTTATCCTGTATTAATTATAAAGTGGAGATATTTATTTAAAAATTTATATATAAAATTATGTAGTTTTGATGTATTATATAATAATCGCTAGTGGAAGCTTAAACTTGATATTAGATTGGATAACTACGTAATACGAAGATTTCGGCAGTGTAGTTTTACTGATTTTTTTTTTCTTTTCAGGTTTTCGCGATTGTCTATCACTTTTATTTGAAACTTCTGTGGTTATGGCTCCTGGATTACTGCTAATTAGGGATTGTATACCGGTTTACCGATTTACCGGTTAACCGATTTACCGGTTAACCGATAAATTGACAAAAAAATGTTCGGTAAATTTACCGGTAATACGGTAAATGAAAAATCCTTACTAGAAATTGTTATGTAGAAAATATTGTGTTTATAGATATTTTAAAAGGGCTAAAGGGACATTGAAAAGAAAAATCAGGTAAGTGTATGCTACAGTGTATCTAATTATTAATTTTATGTGAGATATTTTTTGTTTAATTTTAATTTGAATAGTCAGAGTCACTTGAATGATCCTGATTTGGATTCTAATTCAAAGTAGAAAATAGAAGAAAATATTGATACTTCTACACCTAATGTTGAATTACCAATGAAGCAGAAACTCTATGACTTTATCAAACAAAAAACACAATTTCAAGAAGTGTGAGTTCACACAAGCAAAAAAACACGAAAGATTGGAAACAAATAGTAAAAAAAAGAATTAGAGTACTTCCGCCAAGAAAAAGTACGGGCGAAGTATATTCAAATAGTATTTGATTATTTAATGACCATTCGTCCATCAAGCATTGAATCAGAAATGTTATTCTCGGGGTCTGGATTATTTTGTACAAAATTTGGATCAAAATTAGGAGATAAGACTTTAAATAATTTAAGATTCTTGAGAAGTTATTTTAAAAAAAATGGTAATCAATAACATGGTATCTGTTACCATATATTATTCTGTTGTATTTTTATTTTTATGTGTTATTTTATTTCTGTTTCTAAAAGTTATTATAGTTTGTTTAGAATAACACTTTTATTTTTATATTTTTTATATTCTATATCTTTGAAATAAAAAACGTGATATGGAATTCAAAATGACTTATATTTTTTATCACCTTAATTTTATTTTTCAGATAAAAATTTTACCGGTATTTCAATTTTCATTTACCGAATTACCGGTAAATGAAAACGTCGGTAAATTTACAATCCTTACTGCTAATATTTGCGGCTGGTATTTTCATAAGGTGTGCCGGAAGTGACATCAGACGTCCGTTTTTGAGACCAAACATTCGTCATTTTAGGTTGTGCCCAGCATTTTAGAGTGCAGGAGCACAATGTGCAGAAGAGCGGCAATATTCTCTGACTGTTAGGCCACACTAAAGGCTTTAGAGGTTGACTGAATGTGATCAGAATTGTTGTTGGAATGCCTTAAGGAACTGGAAGCATTGGCGAACCTAAGACTAGGTTTGTGAGTGGGAGGCTTCACGAAGTCCGACAGTTTAGCAAAGCTTGAAGGCTCAAAGACTACTTATTGGTGCCGAATCTATCTCACATGGAACTGCATGTGAGGCCATTAAGAATCGACTCATAAGAAACAAGACACTCTACTGTGGAAAGCGTTGCGAGGCAAAGGTACTCCAAGGATGAAAAACCGTTTCACCATCTTTGTGTAAATCAGACATTTTTCTCAAAAACCTATTCCTAGGGTTCGGACTAGGAGCACTGGTACCAGAACCAAGTACTGGAAAAAAACCTCTTGCCTCTCAATCTTGGCGTTTATCTGCGCTTCAGGCTTGATGTATGTTAAAATTGGGTTCACAATGGGCCCGTTCTTGGCTTAAGTGCACTAACAACCTTCTTGAAATGCTCTGCAATCTAGAATTAGAATTAGTGGGATTCATTTGAGAGGTTTTTGGGAAGTTGCAAACATTTGATCCTTTCTCTAAACTATCAATTCAAAATAATATATGGTTCCACAAATTAAGGGCCACAAAATATTTAGTATGGAGTGGGATTATCTAAGTGATAGAGCACTGGATTTAAAATGTGTGGGTTTCGGGTCAAGCCTAGGCTGTGGCGCCCCTTTGATATATCTAATCCTAGAAATCTCCATACTTCTGTAACAAAAAAACTAGAAAATTGTACAATTACAACAATGAATGCAATCGAAGAAACTCGTGTTAAGTGTTTGTTTAACACTAGATGTTTTTTTTCTTTCTATTTTGTATTTTATTGAAACTCTGTTAGAATGAAATAAAAATGGAACTATCGAAGACAAAAAAATTTATAGACACTATGGGCAAACAAATAAAGCTGATATTTATTGCATATCTATAGAGAACCAAGCTTTTAAAATAGGTCTTCCAATAGAGAGTTTAGATAGGCTGCTATTTGCCATATAATGGCCTTAAGATAAGGTGGTTACTAACCACTTTTCCTCTGTTCGCCCTCATTCTATCAATTTTCCGCGTAGGTAATGTAATTTTTTTTTTTTTTTTGAACTTTTATCGTTAAAATTTATATCTCGTGAGAGTTAACTACTGTTAGTCGAGTTCGATTTATTTACTTTGTTTTTTTTTTGTTTTTTTCTTCCAAACTTTTTCATCTTTTTCCACTCCTTAAAATAATTTAATTTTAAAATTTCTAAATTTTATATTTCGTCGAGAAGGTAAAAAATAAAAAACTTAAATAATGCCAGGAATTCTTGGACTTTCTACGTTTAGAAAAATTAGAATATGTTGTTCCTTACTTATTCATTGTAGTAGGAAGAATTGAGATTTTGACACATTCTTGCAATTATTATTATTATTCACAAAAGGGGAGGGCAAATCCTACGCTATCCCTAAAGCTACCCCTATAGCTACCCCTAAAGAATAACAACCACTGGGACTAGAACGAAAATCCAGGCCCAGGTTTAAACCATCTAAGTTTCACCACAGACCGAACAAATCGGACCAAAACCTTAAAAGGACACAGCTTAAGATCCTCTACCGATATCCTATTCCGGCCGAAGGTCCTAAACCTAATCTCCTCACAACCCAAACAATTCGTCATCAAATGCATGGGTGTTTCCTCCTCAGTCTCACAAACTCTACAAAAGGAGTCAGTCCTATTATATAGAGATGTCTCCTTAAACCACAATGCCCAGTGAGGAACCCAACCAGATGTCTGAGGGAGGTCCGTGAAAATCATCGGACCCCGCTACTTAAAGCTCCGTCCGGGCCCCCAATGAGCATTTTAGACTGCCGAAACCCACTGCACTCATCCAGAAGGATGAGTGCTGTGAGGTCATCCACGTCTGAAAGCCCGACAAACATGTGCCAGAAGACACATCAAGAGCAGGCTCTGGACCAATGAAAGGGAGAGAGGCACCTTAATTTTTGCAATTAAGTTTCCACCTGAAATATATATATGTAAGGTCCCTAAGTTTGAAAAAATCTGGTACCACCCACACACACACAACTTTCTCTTACTCTCGTTTCAAAATTGTAAAGAACAAATTTTATAGTAAGTGTAACAAATTTAATGAAATTCGTCGAAACTGAAAAAACTGTTCAGTAAAAGCGCACTTCCGGCTTACTAATTTTCTTGAAACTTGGAAATTTGGACATCTATTTATTTCTAATTAATTTTGTTTGGATGGTAGAATTGTATAATCAACTATGATAGCACTTTAGAGAAAAACATAACCCCAACATTCCACCAAAAGCCTCCTTAAATGACTTTATCAGGAGAAATGTTTCAAATAAAAGTTGTAGCTCTCTATATGTATAGTTCATATACCTAGTTTAAGGAAAATTGTTCGAGCCATTTTTCGAGACAATACCAGAAAACTGAAAAAATATTTTTCAGTAAAAACGCACTTCCAGTCATCCGACTTTTTTTCAAACTTGGAATTTCAACAACACATTTAATTCTAATTAATATTAATTAGAAGACCAAATTGTATAGTAAACTTAAATAGCATTTTAGAGGAAAATCTAATCCACGCCTCCCCCAAAAATGCCTTTAAATGAATTTTCCCAGAGAAATGTTTCAAATAAAAGTTGTATATTTTTGTATGTGTAGTTAATATACGAAGTTTAAAGAAAATCTTCAAGCCATTTTCGAGAAAATTGCAAAAAAAGTGAAAAAAAAAAATTATTCAGTGAAGTGGTACTTCCGGTTGAGGAATTTTGACAGATGTCCTACTGTCGGCTCCCATGATGATACCTAAATGGAATATCAAGTTTGAACGTTTTACAATTTTTCATTTTTGAGCTATGCTGTTCAAATATACACATACACACAGACTATTTTCAAAAACTATTTTATTTAACTCAGGGGACCTCAAAACGGATATATGCGGTGATAACTTATCGAAAATTTTGGCACGATTGTAATACTTCCTCCTTACTAGGAGTAAGAGAAAGTGCAGATTTGTATGTGCGACCATGAAGAAAATATCTTAAAACCAAATATCATAGGGAACTCAAATTTAATGTTCCAATTTTGCTAAATTTATTAACTAAAAAATTAAGGTTTGTTTTTTGCGACTTTGCCCGATTTTCTCGAAATTTGGCTCTAACAATTTTCATTAAACAGCCTATGCACATAAATGACTATAATAAATTTTATTTAGGTTTTCGCGGCCATTGTCCGCGGTCATTGGGCATTTATATGACCTGAAGATGTCTCCAGAATATGGGCGAAACTTCGATTTATACCACTGACGCGGTCTCAACCGGAAGGCCAAAGTATTTTACACAATTTTTATTTGAAACAGTTTCCAGCGGCTTTAGAGCAGGAAGATCCACGACCGACCTCATTTTTTCGGTAAGCATATTATTGGAAAAATGCTATGAATACGACGTTCTCTTTCACCATCTGTTTATACAACTAAAACAAGCATATGACAGCCTGAATAGAAATGGATTGATTAAATGGATGCAGGAGCTAAAATTCCCAAAAAAGTTAATAAGGCTGGTCTCGTTAACCCTGGAACATTCGAAGGGAACTGTAAAAGTGCAGGGATCAAGAGGAAAACTCTTCTCAATCTCCAGAGGCCTTAGGCAAGGAGACCCCTTATCTCCTCTTCTATTTAATTTGGCTCTAGTGAAAGCAGCAAGAGCCATAAAGACCTACCAAAATGGTACTATTTACAACAGGTAACTCAGCACTTAGCCTACGCTGATGATGTGCTCATATCAGCAAGAAGTACTGCAGCATTAGCCGGAGCCTTAGAAGAATTTGGAAAAGTAGTGAACAAGCTCGGCATGCGAATAAATGAAGAAAAGACCAAATACATGATGACCTCAAGAAGAAGAAGAAACGAAGAAGCATGGGTTGCTCTAGGTGTGCATAGATTTGAGGCAGTTAGCCATTATAATAACCTAGGGGCAATTATTACAGAAAATAATGAAGTATCTGAGGAAATCAAAGCCAGGATCATGGCTGTTACAGATGTTTTTGGTCGCTTCAAAAGGTGCTCGCTTCAAAGAGCTATCAAGGGAGGCGAAGCTAGTAATTTACAAAGCAGTAATTAGGCCTGTGGTGAGTTACGGAAGTGAAACATGGTCCCTAATGAGAAGTGACGAGCGCCTTCTCAAAATACTGAGAAAAGTATATGGGCCTGCTAAAGATTGGGAGGATTGGAGAATAAGGACCAACCAGGAATTACGAGAACTGTACAAAGACCAGTTTTTGATTGGATTTATAAAGAGGGGAAGGCTTAAGTGGATTGGGCACGTGGAGAGGATAGATGAGAACAGGATCCCTAAAAAGATATGTGCCGGACACCCAGGAGGACAGAGAAGAAGAGGAAGACCGAGGTCGCGATCGTTGGAGCGGGATTTGAGATAGATGGGAGTCAGGAGATGGCGTAGATTGGCCCAGGACAGAGCGGAGTGGGCAGTTGTGATTGAGGAGGCCAAGATCCTTCAAGGATTGTAGAGCCAGAGAAGAAGAAGAACAGTTTCCAGACAAATGATTTCTTTTTTTAGTGAATTCAGAGGGGAAAATCATTTTAAGTTTCCCTCTATAATGGAACTACACTAAAATGTATGGTTCTGCCACATAATATACAATAAGATACAGGAGAAGCATTGGTATAGTTCCCAAAAATATGAAGATAATCGGCTAATCGAAAGTACCAAGTAAATGTTTGAGGTTTTTGGAATTTTCTCGATTGCTCTAATGATTTTCTTTAAACTTGGACTGCTTACTGTACAGAGATATAAATCTATAACGTTTTTTTTTGTAATATTTTTCAGAAAAATTTTTGTTGGGAACGGACTTATGAGTTCCTGTTTAGATTTAACCTGCAGATTATAATGCTATGCTAAATGGTTGTTGAAGCAGAGAGCGCTGTCAGTTAAAACAAGTACACCTCACAACCGACCGAGTAATGCAAGCCCGTTTAATCTTAAATCTTAGCAAAATATTATCTAAAACGTTTAATCTTATCTAATCTACAGCTTCGCGTCAAAGTAGGGGAAGAAAATGCACCTAGGCTATGGGTGAGTCATTGTGCCTCCTCATATATAGATTAACATCAGACTTGTCTCATTACTAAGCAAGAGATATCTCCGATCCTGGATTCGGCACTAAAATACAAATTTTTGTAATCACTTGCGAGCATCTTTCTGGCCAAATTTCCTATAGAGTGGTTTTCCTCAGTGAGACCCATACTATGTAGATGCTTTCTTAAAGTGAGCAATGCCCTGTGTTTAAGGCAGTGATTCTCCCAAGTTCTCCTTTCGTTTTATCAAGATTGTGCAAGACTGTACATAATTCGTAATAATTTATGCTACTACTTTGCCAAGGAATTGTAAAATATTCTAAAGGAAATAATCAAATTATTATTATTATTATTAAATTAATAAAAAATTGATTTTATAATTAAATTAATCAATAAATTCTAGATAGGGGCACTTCATTTCTAGAAGCGGTTACCTGGGGGGCTGTGTACATACTGGTTTTGGAGACGTAGGAAATAAAAACTAATAAAGTTTTTAAAGTTTTGAAATATATGATCTAATTTTTATGTTATTAATCAAAAACTCCGCAGTAAATAAATGATATAAAAAGAAAATATTGCAGCAATTATACTCACTCAACTTTTACACAAGTTTACGTAGAAAGGGTCTTTAAGCTGTTTAGTTGATGATGGTTGGGCTCTGAATTGTTCTGGGAAGTTTTCAATCAATAGTTTCATACTTTAGATACAACTTCCAAATTTAATTTTAACGAGGACTAATGCGTTTTTCGATTATCCATTTCACTCTGCCCCCCCTGCTGAAGACGGTTAACCCTGATGTATCATCCATCATCGCCAGGAGAATGAAAGAAAGGATATTTCTTTTATTTCCAACTTTATGTAAAAAAAAAAAAAAGGTAATAAGAAACGGAAGCCCTTTTCTTTAAATCTATGGCCGCCCAGATATACTGTTCTCTTTATCCATACTTCCCAACTATTCCACACCCCCATTCAAAAACTGAACTTAGAAGATTAAATTATAACTTTTATATAAATATAAAAATTATGAAATAATATATTAAATTTTGAACAAATATAAAATATAAAAATAACATAATAAATATTTTATTACTTTCTCTAACCGCTATTAGAGGAAGTATTGGGATTTTAGAAAATGAGTTTTCACCGGGAATACACGTTTTGAGATCCGCTAAATCCGAAAAAAATGGTTTTAAGAAAATGGTCTGCATGTGTGGTTGTGTTTGAAAAGAATATCTCAAAAATGAAAAGTTGCCGGAAGCTCATCTTGGTATTCCGTTTAGATACTATAACGAGCGCATCAGACACGAAGATTTTGGGCAAAATCCATCAACCGGAAATGCCACTTTACTGAATAATTTTTTTTCCAATTTTTGAGTGATTTTTCTCAAAAATGGCTCCAACGATTTACTTTATAAACTTGACATATCAACTACATATACAAAGAACAACAACGTTTATTTGAAAATATTTCCCCCGGGGAAAATTCAATTAAGGCGGAAGAGCAGAATTATGGTTTTGTAATGACATGGCAAAGTCAAACACCAAAGAAATAATAATTTGCAACTAGTGGTTCCAGCCAGCTGCTACCTTAACAAAGGGAGGCAGTAATAAAACAGCAACCTAGTTGGCTGCCGACAGCCGCGGCCAACCAAACAAACAACAAAGCCTTTTCATCAGTACTTACATCAAAAAGCAAGCACCGAAAAGGTTGATCGCTGACATGACAAAGTCATTGACATCGGCAAAGTCAAACACCAAAGAAATAATAATTTACAACTAGTGGTTCCAGCCAGCTGCCACCCTTTGTTAAGGTAGCAGCTGGCTGGAACCACTAGTTGTAAATTATTATTTCTTTGGTGTTTGACTTTGCCGATGTCAATGACTTTGCCATGTCATTACAGTTTCCTCTAAATTGCTATTTCAGTTTATTATAACAATTTTATCATCTAAATAATATTAATTAGAATTTAAATATTTTGTCGAAATCCCGAGTTTAAAGAAAATCGGATGACCGGAATTTGCACTTTACTCAAAGTAGTTTTTAGTTTTCTGCCATTTTCACAAAAAAACGGCTCCAACGTTTTACTTTAAACTTGATATATCTACTACACCTACAAAGAGCTACAACTTTTATTTGAAACATTTCTCTGGGAAAATTTATTTAAGAGCACTTTTGTTGGGGAAAGTTGGGGTTATAGTTTCCTTTAAAGTGCTATTTTAATTCAACATTGTGCTTATTAAATTAGGATTATATACGAGGTGTGTTAATAAAATTACAATTCAACATTGTCCCCTTCAAAGTAACTACCTTGGGAAGCCACACAACGCTGAAGACGATTCTTCCATTCGTCATAGCAGTGCTGGAACTCGGATACTGGAATAGACTTCAGTTGGTCGGTTACGGCTGTTTGAATATTCTCCAATGTTCCAAAATGACGTCCCTTGAGGTGATTTTTCAATTTGGGGAACAAAAAAAGTCACATGGACTCAAGTCGGGTGAATAAGGAGGCTGAGGAGCCACAGGAATGTTATTACTGGCCAAATACTCATTAATAGAAATCGCGGTGTGACACGAGAGTCATTTGCACAAATTTTTCTCATCCCCAATTCATTAGTCAAAATTTGATGAACGGTTGTGTGAGTCAAATTCAACTCTTCGCCGATCATTCGGACTGTCAAACGACGATCTGAACGCACGAGATCGCGGATTCTGCCAACATTTTCGTCGGTTCTTGAAGATGAAGGCCTTCCGCTGCGAGGCTCGTCTTCAATTGATTCCCTTCCTTCTGCAAACGACTTAAACCACCTAAAAACCTGTGCTCTCGACAAAACATTGTCTCCATAGGCCTGGCACAGTTTTTCAAACGTTTCCGTTGCACTGTGCCCAAGTCTGAAGCAAAACCTGATAGCACAACGTTGCTCGTAATTGATGTCACTCATTTTTAAAACGCACTGAAAAAAACCTTGCTCACAAAAAAAGTCACTACGGACAGTGCAACAACTCTAGCATTTTCAAATTTGCACTGGACGTGTATCAGATGTTTACTTGCCCTACCACGCATGCGCCGCGTCGCCAGTGTTGCCAGATCGAACACTAGAAAATCAGTCTCATTACTTAATTTACACACCTTGTAAGTGGCCAAAATTTCTAGTTTGAAAAAAATCGGTTGACCGGAAGTGCGATTTTACTAAATTGATTTTTTCAAGTTTTTTTTTTTTGTGTGTGAATTTCTTCATAAAAATGCCGACGGTTTTAAACACTATTGAGAATTGTAAGTTAAGTGTAAGTCAAGAAAATTTGCCATTTTGCAGTAAGAGAAAGCCGTGTGAGTGTTTCACACCAGATTTATTTCTTATTCATTTGAGATAGACTTCCACGCATAAAAAAAAAAAAAAAAAAAAAAAAAAAATCTGGCGTGAAAAAATCACACGACCGTCTCTTAATGTAATTAATACAATTTAATCTTTTAAAACTTCTTTAAAATTGTAAAGTTACAATATTTACTTAGGCTGCCCCATAAAAATGGTGGTGAGTATTTTACTTATATGTCTGAGTGGCCTAAATCAAGAAATCTTGTGCAAATTTTTATTTTTAAACTAACTGACAAACCTCTAATAATTCTTTAAAATCGATTTTTTTTCAGAATAAAGTTACGAATAAATGTGGATAAGTTTGTAACTATGCAGCAAGCATTTCAAGTTCAAAGAAAAAAATCTTTATAACCGTGAACAACAAAACTTGATATTCCATTTAGCCACCACCATCTGCGCAACAAACACGAAGTTTCGTTGAAAATCCGCTAGAGAATCTCTAGAGAAGTTAATTAATGATTTTTTGTTTTGTTTTATTTTTCACGATTTTCACAAAAATAACTCCAACAATTTTCTTAACTAAACTTCGCGTACTTTAGCTTCTTTTAAAGTATTAAAAATTTTGTAAAAATTATACGGGACAAAATAAATTTGGGGGTCAGCTTAATATTAACGTCAATATAAAGTGGCATTACATATAAAAAAGAAGTAGTAAAACTTGTTCATCGGAAGTGTAGATGAAACTAGTACAATTACGTTTAATTTAAAAGTAACATGAACTTGGTAAATCATTGTGTTAGTTTAGTAGTTATCGGCCAGATAGTCTCAGTAATAATTCACATAAGACTAGAAGTTGAATGAAGTAACCTAAGTGAAGAGCATAAAAGATAGTGTGTGTGTGTGTGTGTGTGTGAGAGAGAGAGAGAGAGGCTAAACCCTTTAATTAAGTGCCATTCTCCCTAGAGGGCTCTTAGCACAGCACTGGACCTTACAAGGCTTTAGGCTATACAAGCCCTAAAGGGATATAGTTGGTTGGCTTTCACACAGAACATGCAAGAAAGCTAAAGTGTCAAGATGGCTGGTTCCTAGTAAAAGGCAATGTCTGGGACTCACTCTGTTACTCTCTCTGGCTACTCTCTCTGGCTACTCTCTCATAAAGGACAGAATGATAAGTATGACTAGAGTAAGGGCAATAAGTGACTAGTAACACACTAATACGTTGATTCTAATACGGAAAACTTGTAAACCTATGGTAAGTGGGGAGTGTGTTACTTGTGCGTTGGCGGGGAGGGGAGGGGGAAGTAAAATAGTTTAACGTGCAGAGAGACAGATGAGAGAGAAAACAGTAACTAGAATCTTAGTTTGAAGAACGATCTATTAGGTTGGAGAAGGGATTGATCGATAATGATAGAGAACGCTTCAATGTGATTAATCACAGAGGAAATCATGAGATACTACAACTCTAAACTTATATAACATATCACCTCACTTCCCTAAAGTCTCCTAATATGTAAGCTCCGATAAGAACCTACTTCCTTTTCACCATTAAAAAGACTATAATATTAAGTAATTTGATGTTTAACTATGTAATTACATTAAATTTGTTTCAATCATTAGTTATATAATATTAAATAGAGAAATTTAATTATTGATCAATTTGATTAATTAATTTTTAATCAATAATTATATTATTATATCCGTTAGTTGTTCTACACCGTATTAAAAAAACCGTATTAAAATATATCAGTTTCTAGATGAACACACTTAACAGAGGGTACGTTGGCAAGCATATCCGGAAGCGGAGGGAAAGCACAATAAAAGTGGCGAAATTACTTGCAAGTAGGCGTTCCGCAAGGTAGTATCCTTGGCCCTATCCTGTACTCCATATATACAGCGGATATTCCCACCCATCAAGATACCATTCTCCTCGCCTATGCAGATGACTCAGCCATTTTCTCTCTCTTCTGATCGTGATCCAATAATATCACACAGAAATCTACAAAGCACACCTCATTTCCCTAGAATTGTGATTCAAAAAATGGAAAATTAAACTGAATGAAACCAAATCCCCAAACACACCCTCCGCCACAACATTCTCCCCCCAATTTACTATAACTCAATTCCTATCCCACCCACCAATGTCGTTGGTGTTGTCTACAAACTACTTTGGGTTGTTGATAGACAAGAGACTTAACTGGAATCCACATACATGATTAAAAAGGATTGAACTTAACAGACGCTATCGGCTATTGAAAAGACAACTTGACAATATATATAATCTCTCTCTAGACAACAAACGACTGATATGATATAACTCTATATTGAAACCAATCTGAACATACGGTATTGAACTATAGGGTTCAACTAAACGTTCCAATCTCCATAGACTACAATCCCTTCAATCAAAAATCTTTCATACAATCGTAAATGCCCCCTTCTATGTGTCCAACCTAACCATCCATAGGGACATTCAAATTTCTTTTGTCAGTCTAATTTTGCCAGAACCCGATATAGAAAAATTCCATCAATCCCTACAATCCCATTCTAATCCTTTAGTCCGTCGTTTAGCATCCCTCACTATTTTAGATAACCCACCAAAGCGTTTAAAATGCCAATGGCATCGTGATTTTCTCTCCACAAGTGATAAGAGCAATTAACTTTGCGAATAGGGAGTGTTACCGCTGGGTAGCTTATCCCCTCGGAGTTTGCATGTGCGCGAGTGTGTGCGGGCATGCGTAAATGATTACTGTATGATCGTTGTTACTTATAGCGTAAGAATCGCTGGTGTAGCAATAAAATAAATACATAAAAAATTAATAACTTGCAAGTAAGGCGAAGTCAAGATTGCAAAAATAATAAAGCGCGTTAAATCACTGTTCCACAGACAAATGAAACAAAAGAAAAAGAATGGTACAATACAATGTTATATCAGTGAAATATAGAAAGCAAGTGAGAAAGAAAAAAAAAACAGGGTGTTGGGCGGATCGCGAAGCGGAAGAAGTGGGGGAAAAAGGTTAGTAAGAAATATTAGTTACGTTCAAAATTACTGCTATTTTCTTAAAAGTGAATGAAATAACGTTCATTTTTGAGAAATTTTGCCCAACTTTTATATACACATACAAAAATACCTTCTTAAACGGGGGACGACTTCAAAAACGTATTTCCGGTGAAGTCTCAATTTAGAAAATTTTATACGATTGCAATACTTCCTCTTACAGCTGTGAGAGAAATTAGGTCAATTTTGTTTTTGTTTTTTTTGTTCAACTTTCGTAATATAAAGAGTAATAAAAATTTTATAAACATCAATAAATAAATCATTATGGAGAAAAAAAATAACTTATTCTGGAAGGCATCAGAAATATTTTCTATGATAGCCTGCTTCATTTTGTGGACAACGACCGGTTTTTGGTGTTCCTCCATCAACAGAATGACTTGATAAAATAGTGTGATAACAAAGACTGGCACAGGGGTAAAATCACTTTACACACTCCTGTATAAACTGTTTTGAGTGTACACCGATCGATGACCATGAAATGAAGCAAGCTATCACGGAAAATATCTCTAATGTAGAGACAGTTATTGAATGAAACGTAGGAGAGAAGTGAACATATTATAATCAATCACAAATGAGAGAAAATGTTTTTTTTATTATATACATACATTCACGCACATACATTAAATTAAGCACACACACACACACACACACAAACCCATACCGGCCCGTAATAAAAACATCTTTTCTGCTTAATAGAGCTTAAAATTTGTACAATAAAAGATTTATTACTTTAAAGACTAACCAGAGAGTTATTTAAAAGCTCAATTTTACTTTAATCCTTCTACAGTTCAAAAGATTCTTAGAATGTACGTATTTTATGAAATCCCCCCACCCCCATACAGTCCTAAAGAAAATATCAACATAATTTATTACAGCTTCTACATAAACGAATCATTATAATTTTCATAAAATTGTTCGATTGGAAATGAATGTTTTTATGGAAATCAAAACAAGCCAAAATTAAGCAAATATCGTATGAAAGATTCATACGTCTTTATGTCTTACTACCGTAGACAATTATTATAAAGTTGATAAATTATTATTTTTTTTTAAACATGGATATCTTCAATCTCTGATGCATTATAACATTTGAAATTTTAACACAAATTTCACAGAGACTCCTGAAATCCAATTTTGTCCAATTGTGCCCAGGTTACATTCACATTAAGACGACAGACCTGCCAACCACTAACTATTAATGGTTCAGACATACCCACATCCACCGAAGTACGTTACCTAGGTCTCTACTTAGACAGTCATCTAACATGGAACCCACACACAAGACTTAAAAGAAAAGAACTAAACAGACGCTATGGACTACTTAGGAGACTTCTTGGACCTAAATCCACCATGACAATGCATAACAAACTCAATCTTTACAAAACTCTATTCAGACCAATATGGACATATGGAGCAGAATTGTGGGGCTCCGCAAAAACCCTCCAACATACAACCAATACAATTTTTCCAATCCAAAGTCCTTCGTCGAATAATTAATGCACCCTATTATGTTTCTAATCGAACCCTCCATCACGATTAAATGTCCCATTCGTCAATGATCTTATCCACACCCGCTTCCAGAAATTCCACAAAAACCTACAAGTCCACCCAAATCCTGTCGCCCAATCCTTATCCACACCGCCCCATCCTGAAAATATTCCACGCCGATTAAAGCGTCGTTGGCCTCGTGATCTCCTTCTCTCCAAACCTGCCAATAATAAGTCCTGGAAGTTCCAGCGCTGTCTGGTTTCTTCTATCAAGCTGTCCTAGTTGTGGCGCTGATCCCAGTTCAGTGTCACAATTTGTATAATATCTTGTATATACACATTTGCCAATGTATAAATTGTACAGATGCAAATAAATAAATAAATAAATATATTATGTGCAATTAATAATTCAATTTTAAATGAAATCATTTGCGAGAACCGGTTTTTAAACAAATTTGGAATTTTACTAATATTTCTAATAAATAATTATATTATAAAGATGGTAAGTACCATACATTAAACTGAAGTGATACTTTAGAATAAAGATTAACACTGTACACCTAGAACAACTAAGTATTAGATTTTTTCCACGGGGGTTGGGGGGAAGATTCCTATTTAAAAAGTAGATATTTACGTAAGTTGTGTATAAAAAGAACTTAAAGATTTGGGTATAAAATATAATTGGGAATTTCAGGGTTGTTTTAAGGAAAGGAACAAAATTAGTATAATTGGACGAACTTGTGTGTAGTTAAATAAGGAAGAATTTAAAAATAGTATGATGGTAAGGGCCCAGAATTCCACCTTTCATTCCTTGTATAGGGGGAAACTGAGATTGGACTTTGACGAAGGTCACATTATATTGAACGATAACAACCTACAAATGATTCAAACAATAATGAAGTTACGAGGGGGATGTAATGACATGACAGGGTCATAGCAATGTCAAACCTTCACAACACATAACAAAGAAAGAATAATTTATAACTAGTGCCCTAGCCGGCTGCTGTCTTCAAGACAAGGCCGCGGCCAAACCAACAAAACCAAGGGTCAATGCTTTATATCAAAGCAAGCAACCGCTAAGGCTGGCCACTGACCTAAATCACTGGTCACCGAAATAACCAAGGTCGCACAAGGTCGCACACTAGGACAGATGTCTTGGTGTGAGTGTTGCTAACACTAATATATAAACTTCGCCCATTGGAAGAGGGGATGATTATACTTCAGTACTCTTCAGATCATTTATACGAGCAGCAGTTTCCGCGTCCCTATACAGGTTTTATTTATACTTATTTCCTTAGTTGTGCATCTTAGTTCATTTATTTTAATCATTCTAAATTATTAGCTATTTATCTCCTATTTCATTTCTAAGTATTTCTTGTTAATAGTCCATTACCACGTGTTAAATTAGTGTTCATTACAGTCTAGTTTATTAAATTCCGTGTTAATAATTCGAGCACTAACTTCCAAAAATCGCTAAACTAACTTCCGCCCTCCTCAAGACATCTACTACATACCTGGGACTAACAAACCCATTCCACTACAATCTGGGGATCGGGGGATCAAGCGAATGCACGATAAAACGATTAACTACAGGGAATTCAATAAACGTAATGGGGTCGTACCCACATAACCGCTTCACATGCAGTCGTATTAGCGGCCACTCTGTTGCGAATGCAAAGAGCCATTTTGTGCTCAGTAACAAGGGCCTATGCGACTTCATCCTCAGCCTCCTTACCGGTGGTCGCTGGTGTGTTGCCACTTGATCTCCTTGTAGAGATGAGAGCCCTTACCCATAAGTATAAAAAAGGGGTAATGATTGTCCTTAATGGTGAGGAAGTGCCCTGACAGACGCCTTCTGCTCTCGCGAAGAAAAAGAGCCGAGATTATGAGAGATTGGGAAGTGGCAAAGACGCTGGAATGAGGCAGAGACAGGGAGAATCGCATATGAGTTCTTCCCTGATCTGCATCACAGACTGTCGATTCGATGGCTGGAGCTATCCCAAACCGCAACGCAATATTTCACAGGCCATGGGGAGTTCAATTCTAAGCTCCATGAGTTGGGATTGAAAGATTCCCCGAATTGCGAATGCGGTGAACGGGATTCAGTGCATCACGTTCTCTTCCGGTGTCCTCTCCTCGACGAGGCAAGAATCCACATGGAATTCAAGCTGATAAGGAGGGGAGAGAACTGGCCGGGAGATTGTAAAGAGTTAATGAGAAGTGCTGACAATTTTAAAGACTTGGTTGAGTTTGCTCGAGAAGTAGTGGTAATGCGCCGGACTAGACGGATATGTAGGAATGGAAACTTGCCTACTATGTAGGCAATGTTAAGTGACGATAGGCATCGGTTTTGGCGCTATGCGCTAGGTACGGTGGCTAAGAGTGTGCTCTAATTTTGAATTTTTCTAATGTACGGTCGGCCCGTTGAGGCACATCAATGTTCCTTATGCAACAGGAAAGAATCGGAGCACACATATCACTATGTAACAATGAATCCCATATTAAAAGATATTAGGCAGAGGATTTTTGGAAGGGATGTGCTCTCACGGACTGAACTAATAATGTTTACTTAATGGACAGGACTGGGAAAACTTATACCAGTATCACCTACCTGCTTTTAAATATAGAACAATTTTTGGTGGAGGAATTTAATTTTTTAGATATTAATCACTTTTTTTTTTTTCAAATGTATATATTGCGACTCTGCAGATGATCCAAAGTTCATGCTTTGTGTTGTTTGTATAAAAAAAAATGGAAAAAATGTAATTTTAATGTGGTATTTTTCTTAATAAACACATTATTATTATTATTATTATTATTATTATTATTATTATTATTATTATTATTATTATTATTATTATTATTTATGTAAGTTTTCTCTGTTACTAATTTTTTCTCTGTGCAATTCTGTATTATCACATTAGTTTTTATCAATAAGAAGCGAGAAGCCGGAAACCGGTCGATGACTACAAAATGAAACATGCTATCTTTAAGGGGCCGGAAAACTAAAATTATGATTGTATAATTCATTTGATGTCATTATTAAATAGAACAGCAGACGCGCCGAGTAGTGAGGAACTGCTCAGACAGACGCCTCCAGCTCTTGTAAAGAAAAAGATCCGAGAGTACGAGATTGGGAAGTGGCCGATTGGTTAGTATGCAAATACTAACACTTAATATAGTTTCCGGTCCCGGCGCAGTGTATATACATATATATAGTTATATATATATAATATATCCTATAGGGGAGGGTGTTGGTGTATTGGTTATGAGCATGGACTTGTAAGTGGGAGGACCCCGGTTCGAGTCCAGCGTATAACTAAATTTTATATTTGCTTAAAAAATGTTAATAGTAAAGTAGGTGCTTCCGCCCCCGTCCACGACTCCTAATTTGGTAGTTGGACGTTAAGCCCGCCTGAAAAAATAGGCATTACTTTACTTCACATTTATATATCCTATATTTTTATATTGTATTATTTCTTTTTCGTTCTTTCTTTATGGATAGTTTATTAGTTTTGTAAAGTAGAACAGATATAATAGCATGGTTACTAGTATTAAGATTTTGGTATTTTTATATTGTATTTTTCCTTCGTTATTAATAGTTAATTAGCTGAGTAGAGTAGATATCCTAGCAGGTTTACTAGTATTAAGATTTTCTTATTTTCTATAATTCAATATTTTAACTAATTGGTGCACCATAATAGTCGTCTACTAGGCGTAAGATAGATGGGATTTGTTTGATGTGGGCCTAGAGCGTACAAGCCTATTATGAAAGTTAATACATGTATCCTCTTTTGTTAAAGCTGTCATGGGGAGTAAACTATTGTAAGGGAGGGGATTGCAAACAGGGAAACCTACAAAATTATGCTACACCCAAGAGTAGAAGTTTCTTCTTTTTTTGTGTCCTGGAACAGCCCTACCACCGATCCAGTAGCAGCCGCAGGTGAGTAGCAAACACCTCCCCTTCTTGCTCTCTTTATCTCTTCGCCCCCCTACACTATCCATAGAAAATATCTTTGATTATACAGCAATCTTGGAATCAAAATGGTCCAGCAAATCAGAAGTAAAGGAGTAATAATAATAAAGTTTAATTTAGTTATTAGGTTCTTTTGTATATAAAATTTATAATATTTAAACTAATTTCAACAGGTAAACTAAAACTTTCTACAAGCTTGTGGAATTAGTTTGTTACCTTAATTAACAACACAAGTTTTAAAATTAAATAATGTGGTCACTATCTAAATATTAACTTAATTGTATTGAATCAAAAAAAAAAGTTTTTATAAAAAAAAAAAACCTTCCACTCATTAAAACTTTAACTATTTGGCCGTATGGTTATTATCGTTTCAAGTACGAGTATTATAAGTTTCTTTTAAAAAAAAAAAAAAATACAGTTTCAAAGTTGAACAGTTACGCATAGCGAGCGTACAGAAGAGAATCTCTTACATATTGTTAGATGGAAATTCGCATGGAAGGATTTGTAAAATAAAGAAAGTAATTTTGTGTGAAATAATTACACGACTTTCTGTTTCTGCGTCTAAATGTAATAATCATATTGACAAAAAGTTTCTATTCAGACTTGTAAATTTTTATTCAGTTGCCCTAAACATAACTACTAGGGTGTGTGGGCGGTGTACAGGTTGGTTAGCAGTTATGAGTGAGGTAGTTACTTGAATGTAATTCAACTTCTGAAACTGTAATTCTAGAAGATAGTGGAAATAACAATAAACAAATTCGAATAGCATTTAAAATATTACATCATAAAAAAAATATTCTTTAGGAAACCCTAATAAAATCAGTTTCAGAAAATGTTTCAAATAAGAGTGATAGGTTTATATATGAAAGGTTAGTATACCAAGTTTAAAAAAAACTCGGTAATGTCTTTATCGAGTAAATGGTAGAAAACTGAAAAAAAAAAAAAATCCGCTCACAAAGTTGTCCTTTCGAAAAAATGTTTGTATTCGAGTAAGCCATTATAAAAAATATACTGAATAATCCATACAGTAATGTGGTACTTCCTGTATCTGACTTTGATGATTACATTAATATCGACTATGCTTTTGCATCTTTAAGGCAGGAATGCTAGTTGGTATTGATTAGGCATAAAGTCTCTGCTTGCACATTTATATACAATTTATATGTAACGTTAATTTGTAAGGAGATAGAGCAAGAACAGGTGTAGAGGTGGCTGAATGAAGAGTGATGATAGGGAAGGGATTAGCTCAGTGGTAGCGCGCTGGACTAACAATGCGGAGGTGCCGGGTTCGAGTCCAGCTGCTGCCCTTAGATTTTTTTTCTCCTTACGAACCTCTTACAACTGACTGTCCGGTGATCGACAGTGATGTCTGTAACGAGAGAACACTGTCCGGAGGCCGGCAGGGGTAGCTTTATAGGATTTTGTCCCAATAACAGGTGGTTGGGCCCTGCCCACAGACAATAAATAAAAAAAAAGGGAGAGTAAGTGTGATCATGATAGCGTTAGCGCTAGTTAATATAGTATTATAGTTTGATGATCGATAATTGATAATCAGAACTCTTGCTTGTTCTAACGGTCGATTCAGTTAGCTAGTCTGGTTAGCTTGATGAGAACTCTATGATCTGTACGACGGCTTGTTGATAGAGAGCTGAGTGAAAAAAAACAGTTGATGACTTCTTGGAAGCTTTTGTTTTGATTGATTCCTTGTGAAAAGTTGTGTTGTATACTTCTCGATAATATTTGGCCTGCCGCTTGTAGACTGTATTCTGTCTGATTTGTTGGTTTTTGATGATTGATTGTGACTGACTTAAGCTCTCAAATTGCCGAGCTTATATACCATTTTTTTCTATTATATTAATTTTACAATAAGTGGTGCTAGTCATGACAGCGTAAGCTTGATACTTCAATGACGTAGCGTACATTCGTCCGTAGTATTATAGTTTGGTGATCGATATCGATAATCAGAACTCTTGCTTGTTCGAACGGTCGATTCAGTTAGCTAGTCTGGCTAGCTTGATTAGAACTCTATGATCTGTACAACGGCTTGTTGGTAGAGAGCTGAGTGAAAAAAACAGTTGATGACTTCTTGGAAGCTTTTGTTTTGATTAACTCCTTGTGAGAGTTGTGTTGTACACTTTTCGACAATATTTGTTATGCCGCTTACAGACTGTTTTCTGTCTGATTAGAGGGTTTTCGACTGTTGATGGTTGATTTCAGACTGACTTAAGCACTCGAATTGCCGTGCTTAAATACTTTTTTTTTCTATTATAATAAGTTTATACTAAGTGGTGCTACACATAAGTGATGCTAGGAGTAAGCTTGATACTTCAAAGATGTAGCGGACATTCGTCCGTACCATACTGATGGGCGTAAAAGAGGGTCAATTGATGGAGAAGAACTCGCTGAAGGCGAGTTTAGCGTTAGCGCAGCTGGTATCAGCCATGGTGTCTACAGTACCTGTTGTAATGAATTTCCTGCTGTTTATTCCATTATATATCTAAACAAAATTTCAAATATCAACTTCTGCGATTTTCAGTCTCTAAACAAACACCTCGTACACGCAGACTTATTTCTAAGAAACCACTTTTTTCTTACTACTTCTTACTCGAACATGGGTTCCCGTTGAAAACAATTTCAAAACTCTGACATAATTGCAATATCTCCTCTTAGAGAGTGATATTGAGATAATAAAAAATGCTGTAATTTTCCGAATAAGTTAAATAAATAACAATCGCCAAAAAGGAAACATGATTACATATTTATTTCTTTCAAAATAACATCTTTCATTATAGAAGGATACAGGTAAAACAGAATGAAGATTAGGATTCTGCAACTTCATGTAATAATACCTTAAAAACAAATAAAAATTTGAATTATAATTGTCCAGGAGATTAAGGAGAAACACCCGTTTTTATCCTTTCTTTATCAATTATCTCTAAAAAAAAAACAATCCGAAGAAAAATAATATCACCGTAATTATTCCTTATTAAAAGGAACAAACAACAGACTTGACAGGATGCCGCATAATTAAATTTTGCTAGATAGCCGCCCAAGACGGAAGATAATATTTTTTTGTGTGTGTTTGGATTTTTAATTAGGAATTTTCCCCACAAACAATCTGGATATCTTTTGATTAAACTATAAAGAGGTTTTAGACACAAGACTTTAAAAGATAGCTCAAACAATTTCACAGATGGTTTAATTTAATTTCTAAACAGTTTTAATTTTATTTCAGATTAAACTTTAGTTTTTAATTATTTTTTTACCCTAAGCAATATTAGTTATTACAATTAATTTGTTAGTTAATTTATTATTAATTAAGAAAATGTAAACAATATTTAAACAATAAATTGAAAAAAAAAAAATTGTTAATCTAATTTAACACCCAATATTGGCACTTTTTCGTCCAAAAAGACATTTTTATTAGCTCGCAGTCAAGCATTTTCATAAGATCGCGGGCCATACTTTATTACTTTCTCTTACTCCTAAGTAAGAGGAAGTATTGTAATCGTGTCAAATTTTCGATATCGAGTTTTCACCGGAAATATCCGTTTTGAGGTCCCCTGAGGTCCAAAAAAGTGGTTTTTAGCAAATGGTCTGTGCGTTGTGTGTGTGTGTATGTATGGTGTGAACAGCATAGCTCAAAAACGAAAAATCGTAGAAAGTTCAAACTTGGTATTCCGTTTAGGTATCACCATGGGATCCGACAGTGGGTCATCTGTCAAAATTCCTCAACCGGAAATACCACTTTACTAGTTGTTTTTTTACATTTTTCACAAAAATGGCTCCGACGATTTTCTTGAAACTTCGTATATAAACTAAACATGCAAAGATCTACATCTTTTATTAAAAACATTTATCTGGGAAAATTCATTTAAGGGTACTTTTAGGAGTGGGATTACAGCTTCCTCTAAAGTGGTATCATAGTTGATTATATAATTTTATTATCCAAACAAAATTAATTAGAAATAAATAGATGGCCAAAAATTTTAAGTTTTAAGAAAATTCATAAGCCGGAAATGCGCATTTACAGAAAAGTTTTGTCAGTTTTCGACGAATTTGTATAAAACAAATTATATTATTTGTCAATTATAATTTTGAGAACAGAAGTAAGAGAAAGTTGTGTGAGTGTTTCACACCAGATTTTTTTAATTTAAGACGCGTCAACATCTATGGTCATTGGTGCCTGGAGCCTTCTCAGTGCACTACCGGCTCCGGACAATGTTCTCTCGTTACAGACAACATTGTCCATCAACGGACGGTGAGCTGTAAGTGGCTCCTAGGAAGAAAAAATCTAAGAGTAGCACAGCTGGACTTGAACCCGGGTCCTCCGTGTGGGAGTCCAGTACGCTAACACCTATTCCCTTTCCTATCATACTTTTCAGTTGACTTCAAACGCTATTTCGAATTAATATGCTACTTAATTGGGCTAATTTATCATAATAATACTAAAAAAATTCAATAAAAATAGATGTAAGTAAAATTAAATAAAATGATGAAAGTCTAGGTTCTGTGCGAGTTCTTAGGAGAAAGCTGCCAGTAATTACCTTTAATAATAGATGTAGATACATTTATTGATTTATTATTAAATCATATAATTTGAGAAATATATTTTTAGCCCAAATCTTTCGATTTCGATTTAGAAAGAAATCATTAATAAATATTCTTAATGCTATATAATACTCCTATAAGTTATTGATCAACTAGAAAACACTGTACAATTAGTTCTTAAGCTCGAATTTATTATTTTAAAGTTAATATCAGTTACTGTATCCGACACTGATTAATGATAGAAGTTGCTTACACTCATTTTTTGTCATTTAGTAATGTTTATTAAAATCACTTCAGGTGAATAAATAAAGAATAAATAAATAAATCGTCGATTCCCCAGGCTTTTAGTGTATACAAATTTAAATCCTTAATTATTGGTCCATTATAATAATTTACAAATGTATTCTAACGAGCGAGAAAAAAAAAAACATAACCGGTATAGTCAATTTAAAAAAAAAATGGATAAAAATATTAATAGAATTATTTCTGAATAAATAAAAAAAAAATATCGTCCTTAATTAGAAATATACATAATGTATTTTTGGTTCTAACATACAAGATAAATGATGCACAAAAATGACTCACGGTTTTCGATCTCCAATTAATAAAAAAATGAAAATACAAATAAAAAAGCAAGATCAATAATTTTTTCTGGGCATAATTATAAATCGACATTATAAAACAGCATTATTACAAAACTTGAAATTGAAGATGGGGAAGAATACCTGAAAAGAGATTCCGAAATAAACTCGTACAGAAAGAGAGGATGGCTGTTTTTTTTTCCTGAATATATGAATTAATATTGTAGTGGAATCAATTGTCGTGATTCCTGAGGTATGAAGTTAGATGTCTTGAAGAGGGATTTATTAGGCGGAAGTTAGTTTAGAGAGTTATTGCTTGAACTAACACTGAATTTATAAAAATAGAATATATTTTAAGAATAATTGAACGAGCCTAATGGTAACTACAATTAATATGATTTGATAAAAGTAAATAAATAATTTTACGAGTTAAATAACAAATAATTTAAAATGATTATAATAAATAAACTAATATGCACAACTATGAAAATAATTATAAGATAAACCTTGTAAAGGGGCGCGCTCGGAACTCAAGTATAACTGCTGCTGTAAAATGATACTGATATAATGATATGGTTACTGGTATAATGATGAATGATATAATGATCCCCTCTTCCAGTGGGACGAAGTTGATATTAGTCTTACTCACACACTGTCAAGTGTGTAAGTTCTCACACTAAGACATCTCTAGTAGCGTGCGACCTTGGTTAGGTCGGCGACCAGTGATTCAGGTCAGTGGCCAGATTTGGTCGCCCATCGGCGACTTTCAAAGACCAGGTGGCTTCTGTTCAATAGGCAGGGCTTTATCGGTGCTTGTCTTTGATACCTTTGTATTGAAAAGGCAGCAGCCGGCTGTGGGGCCACTAGTTATAAATTATTCTTTCTTTTTGTTATATTTTGTGAAGGCTTTGACATTGCTATGTCATTACAATATGAACATCCACTCCTTTAATCATTAACAGCGATACGAAGAATATTTAAATTTAAATTTAATAATAGCCAGAAAATATAAGTACCCTTAATTTTATGGCTTCATTTGAAAACTATTACACTCTTTAATTTGTAAAACTATTTACATTATTAAAAATTAAATCATTTCAAATATCGTTCACTTCAAAAATAAAAAGTTGTACATCTTTATAGAGTAATAATTACAGAAAAAACAAATTCTAAATTTAAGACTAACCTACAACGACAAGTTGAGCACTTAGTGATGTAGTCTCCGGTATTACCGTATCTGTAGTCACTTCACATGTAACTTTGCCAGATAATCCTAATCCTAAACTTTCCAAAACAACTTGAGTCCCATTGGATTGATCTACCTGTAATAAATTATTAACCAGTTAATACAATATAAACATTATATATAACTGCAAAGTTTGGGCATATAATAAATATTAAATATAAATAGTTAAAGTATAGAATTTTATAATGCTACAAAGTATTAGAAGCTTCGCTTATACTATAGGATTAATTATGCAAAAACCAGAATTTCGTGGGGCTTTAAGTGGACCCTTATCCCAGGACCTTCGCCGAAATTATTCACTGGTCTTTAGACTAACTATATTAACTAAAATGATTTTAGGATTTTCAATTATTTAATACTTTTCCTTAATATAATTAATTTCTTACTTTTCTAGAAAAAACTGTAAAGCCTGTTTTATCACAACTATTCTAATTTTATTCCAACATCTCTGGACGTCTATGAATTTAATTTTAAATATTTTATTATTATTATTATTATTATTATTATTATTATTATTATTATTATTATTAGTTATTTACAACAGCATAGTTGCCATAAGTAAATATGTGTGAGCAATTATAAAAAGGAGAGGAGAAACTACCCAGTGGTAGCACTCCTAATAGTTATTGTTAATGTTCGTTATCTTCTGTGTTCTTGTTGTTCACAATCTTCTATGTTCTGTTTCCGTCTGTGATCTTCTGTGAGCAAGTCTCGTGGCCATTGACATTTCAGGCGTCGGGAAGGATTGTCAGGGAGGGTTCGGGACGAAAGCCGACGGACAAGAGGATTGTGATGAGAGGATAAGGATATGTGGAATTTATTGTATCGTGCTTTGATAACGTCTTGCAGGAAGGGTATGTCTAAGTCTGTGTGGATTGTTTTGTTAGAGACATAGTAGGGAGCGTTGACAATGGTTCTAAGGATTTTAGATTGCAGAGACTGGATACGTTGAAGATTAGAATGCTTAGTTGAGTCCCACAGTTCGATTAAATATAAAATGCAAAGTTTAATTAAATTGTAAATTTAACTTGATTAGAGTGAAAGTGCTGCTACATTGTAGAAAGAATTTTAAGTTATTTTTTTTCTTGAAAAATGAAAAAAAAAAACAAGTTTATAAGCAAAAATAAACAAAGCAATTTTATGAAATTGAGTGAAAAACGTATAACACGAAACTGAGGGGACCGAAATTTTTTTTTTCGTATCAAAAAATTTCGTGTTAAACGATAAAATAGGGGTTTTGTTTTCGTCCCGATTTCTCTGCCATTGTACACGTAAAAGAATTGAGTCTATTTAAAAAAAAGAAAAAACAAAATTCACCAAATTCAAAAACTAATTTAAATGTTTTGACAATGGCAGTGCCTTTACCTACACAAAAGACAAGCGGAAACTTAGCATCAGTGAGCAGCCATTGTTTATTTTGTTCCGTCTGCAGAAAACAGATATATTTTTTTCGTCTGAAAAGTGAAATTTTTTCAGGTTAAGCAATATTTGTTTCGTGTTAAAAGAAAAAAAAAAAATGTATGAAATTACATAGTATCACTGACATTTTCACTGGTAGCCTGCTTCATTTTGTGGTCATCGACCGGTTTCGGGCGTTCGACCATCTTCAGGAATGCGTTTGTCAGACAGTGTGATAACACAGACTTGCAGAGAGCAAATTCAGTTTATACACTCTATATTGCGATGACCACAAAATGAAGCAGGCTACCACGGAAAATGTCTCTGATGCTTTCCAGCTCTGCGGAACCAATCACCACAACAAATTACATAGTATTTTGTCAGGACCTCAGTAGGATTTCGTGTTAACCGATTTTTCATGTTAAGCGCTTTCGTGTTAAATGTTTTTCACTGGATCTTCTAATAAATTACCAAAATAGGTTCATATTAGAATATTTAAAATAATTTACATCAATAAGGAAAGTAATGAAACAACTTGATGAGCCAAGGGTGAATATGAATATTTTATTCTTAGGAGTATTTTATTTATTCTTGCTGAAAATATATTGTGTTCTTGAAGAAAATTTCAATAAAAAATATCCACTCATGGACAAAGAAGAAAACATGTTTACTTTATTTTTCAAAAAAACCAACAAATATTTGTTTGTTTTTTTTAAATTTATTTTCCGTTCAAATTAAATCAAAGGTTCAAAGGTCCAACACAACCATTATTGGTTTGTTATTTTCATTTATTTGTAATTCTTTCTAACACTAAAAAAAAAAAAATAAAGTAAATTAAATGGAATTCATCTTTACCGTTCAAACAATGTATGTTTTTATTTATTTATTTTTCTAAATGTAAAAAGTTAATTAATTAACTTTTAGACTAGGGTTTGTGAGGGTTGACTCCTATATTTTGTACACATGTAATTTAATTCTTTTTTTTGGTACTCCATAATAATAATGTACAATATTTAAACAAGACAGGAAAAATCATGACCTTTTCTAGTCACATAATCTTTTTAAAAAAAAATTACATTTGGTTTTTTTTATAATATATAAACAAGAATTTAAAAATTTCGAATAGTAATAATTCGCTCTGATATAACTAAAAAAAAAAAAAAAGTTTCTCCATAGTAGTCATATAAAAATACACTTGATTCTCGTTATATTAACACAAGACAATTCATGCGCAAGACTGATCACGTTTCCATATCTATAATTACCATATTATATATTAAACTTGAGGAATTTTCACTTATATCGAAAATAGTTACGATATATTACAGGAAACATACATATAATTAAATTAAGAATAATGTTATTTTAGATCAGCAAACGTGAAAATTGAAGTTGAAATGTAATTTTTGCAATGAATTCCTTGAGAGAACACATATCTGTTTTTTATTTTTATTTATTTATTTTTTAATGAAAGTAAATAAACTAAGTATAACACACTTTCGTTCAATCATCAACAAAAAGGATTAATTAATTAATTTAATTAAGAAGTAATTTTGTTTTAAAAGGATCGTTGGTGGTAAGGAAGTCTTGGGCAAAGAGAAGGCAGTGTGATAGACCGCGATGTAGTCAGCCAGAGAAGACTGTTTTTGTGTCACACAAGACTGTGTACAGTTCTTACCATACTATAGAACCGTCACTCAAACGTCTCTTGATGTTAGCGATCAAATATACGCTTTATACGGGTGCGGTACATGTGAGAAGGAGAGAACAGAGAGAAATTAGTAATGTCAAGATGAAATAAACTAGTACATGTACTGAACACTGTTGTAATTAAATAGAGACAAACAATGCAAGAACTTTACCCTGTTGAATGATATTAGAGAATAAGTTAACGAGAGAATAATTAAGAGTGAGACAGATGGGCAGGGAATAGAAAATACGTAGAATGATATTGATTGACTGGTGTCGAATACTGTTCTCTAAAAAAACTATTCTCCGTTTAGGGCTAGCTCGCCACTATATATATGGAATTTCCCATACCTAGTTTGGCCTAGGTAGAGTATTAACTAATGATTCGGATTCATGGTTCTTTGGCTCCTCATTAATCTTAATGATTCCAATGATTCGGATCCCATTAAAACGGGTGAGCATTAAAACAGTCAGAATAATGCTGCGTAAATTTTATCTAGTCTCCGGAAACCTAGCACTAGGTCGTCTATTCTGAAGATCATCTTGCAGAAAGTAAGATGACATTTGCAAACACATATCTCGTTTGGACATGCATAATGTCAAAATAAAGTATTCATTAGAGATATTATCCGTGATAGCCTGCATCTTTTTGTGGTCATCGACCGGTTTCGGGCGTACTCCCATCTTCAGGATGCCAAACACGTGTCCATTTTCTCACTCAGTTACTATCACCCTACCCCTCTTGACCTAGTTAATGCATTTAACAAATATGAAAACAAGAATTAGTTGGCTTCACGACCAATTCAGGGTAAAAATCAATAAACCAAAAAAATATAACTTTTTTTTAATTGTTTTTTAATAATAATTAACACGTTCGACGTTTCGACAAACTTTGTCTTCTTCAGGAACAATACAAAACAAAAATAAATAAAGAGTTATAAACATAAAAAATTATAAAATAAACCACAAACAAAAAACAAAATACATTGGTCAGATTACAGTAGAAATGTTGTCTGTAATGAAAGGGTGTTTGTTGCAATGCAGAAGGTCAGGAGAAAGGGGACCGTTATGTAAGTACCCATTTAACAAAAACATTTAAAAGTCCAGTCAGTGTGTAAACTGAATTTGCTCAGTGCAAGTCTGTGTTATCACCCTGTTTGACAAACGCATCCTCAAGATGGGCGAACGCCTGAAACCGATCGATGACCACAAAAAGAAGCAGGCTATCACGGAAAATATCTCTGATACTTTACAGCTCTGCGGAATCAACCACAACAATTAAAGTATTGAAATCGAACATTTCGTTATATTTGTGTTTATTAAATTTAAAGTTAAAATATTTTACAACTTTAAAAATTCAATGGCAAGAAAAATAATAGGGAACCCTTATTTAAAAGTAAAAGAGATAAATTGGATCTGTTTATTCTTTAGAAAAGACGTAGGACTTAAAGAAGTTTTTTTAAAAAAAAAGTGCCACAATTTATCATGTAGATTGTTTATACAATTTTTAAGGTGTTGCTGTATTTAGGGGCTTTTAAAAAGGAATGGAAAAAGTACAAAAATAATATCACCCCATCCAAGTAGTGAGTTCATTCAACCAGAGTAAGATGGAACAATTCAATTTTAGAACTGATGTTGACAGACTGCAGCAATGAATAGCTTTTTAAATAAAAAAAAAAAAAAAACCATAAAGTTTGGTCGTTAGTACGGTAAAAGAAATAGAGACATTCTTTGTCATCTGTCAAGCAATGAAGGAGCGTAACTGGAATACGCCTAACAGTTCAGATATAGTAGTAGACTTTGGGTAGAGATCATAGCAGGCCATTCACTACGTCATCTTACTACTACAAGTGTAACTTTATCATTACCACGGATCTACTTCTGTGTTGTGACCACTACAAAGTAAATAAAATAACGATGCCTTTGGCTATTTAAAACTATATTTGGGGATAGTGTAAGGGAGGAGAAAAAAAAAGAAAAGACAAATACAAAGGCCTAAATAGCTTTGTTGATTTAGTAACTTGCCAACTAGAATTATTCTCACTAAGTTCCAACTGTTCAAACTTTTTTAAATAATTCGATTTACTTAGTGTAAACTGTCACTTCATGACCCATTTCTTTTTTTTTATCCTTTTGACATTTCCAAAACATCATATTTAGTTTTTGTATAGTGTGAAATTTTCTGGTTATTACTCCCTAACTCTTCGGAACGTGTCGTGAACTTTTATTGATCATACACATACACGTATATCAATCTGGTGTAAAATACAAGACTTTCTTTTACATATAATATAATGAAAAAACAAAATTAACAGTTTCTCTACAAATTAGAATACATATTCAATATTGCCCTACAATTGTTTTCTATTATATCTATCTTAAATTGGAATGACTCTTTAGAGAGAAGCCAAAAGTCTCGCAGATTTCCCTAGAAACACAATTCAATTATTCCTCACAAAAATATATAATGTTCCTTTTAAAAATACGTATATGTATTCCATTTATAAAAAAAAAAAAAAATCTGGCATGAAACACTCACACAACATTCCCTTTCTGCAGTTAACAAAATTGTAACTGATAAATTTTTTTGAAACTTATAATTTTTACTAAATCTTTGTTTTCAGTTTTTTATATCAATGGGAGAATTTTTTTTTTTTTTTTCATTTTATTTAGAATTTTACAACTACATGCTCTGCATGTAACAAGCAAACGTGATAAATATACATAAAAACAGTGGCGTGATTGACGTGAACGATAAGTTATCCATTGATAAACATCATTAGATGCCCAGGAGGTCACAAGGCCAACGGCGATTCAGTCGTCTTGGAGGATTATCCGAAAGCGATTTTCAAGAGAGAATTTGAAGCAGAGGATTGGTTAGGATGGAGGAAAAGATTACTATGGAATTTGAGATATCTGCATTTTTTCTAGGGTGTGTATGCGTGGAATTTTCAGGTCAGTATGGATTGTTTTGTTCGTAACATGTAAAAAGGAGCATCGACGATACGACGTAGAATCTTAAATTGGAGAGTTTAGAGCCTGTTGAGATTACTTCGTGCTGCAGTTCCGTAATGTTCTGGTCCGTAATTCCAAATTGATGCGAGCAGAGCGATATTAAGTCGTATTTTATTTTATAGAATCAGATTGGAACGTTTGTCAAAAGAAGTTGGTAAAGAAGTCTGAAACGTTGGTTAAAGGAAATACTTTTGAGCCATTTTGAGGGTTCCAAGTCAGACGTTTTTTTAAGTCAAGTCCTAGATAACGAACATGGTCTCTCTGCAGGTGGTATAAGATTATTGTAGTGGTAGACTGGAGTGATTATATTTTTATTTAGAGTGAATACTATAAATTAAGATTTCATTGTGTTGTTTTTATTTTCCATTTGGTTAGCCAGGTTTCTAATAATAATTGAAGATGTCATTGAAGAATATGTTTGGAAATTACAGGATCCTTATGAGATGAAAGGATTGCTGTTTTAGCTGGGAAAATGTAAACTTAATAAAATGATTTTTTTGGAAGAAAGCATGGCCTCCTCCCAAATTCTTTAAATGAATTTCTCCAAAAAAAAATTTCAAACAGAAGTGACTTTTATATATTCACAGTTAGTATACCATCATTTAGTGAAATTTGTTAGTGTTTTATGGAGAAATTCGCTAAAACTGTAAAAACGCACCACTAATCTGCTCCTATTCTTGGAACTTAAAAATATTGGCCAACGTATTTAAATCTATTTAGACGACACAATTATATAATACATTGAAATAACACCTAACCTCTCCGTCACCCCTAAAAGTTCCCTTAAATGAATCTTCCCGGGGGAAATATTTCAAATAAAATTTGTAGCTTTTTGTACGTGTAGTTGATATACTAAGTTTAAAGAAAATCATTGAAAGAAAACCATTCTCTACAGTGGAACTTCTTCCGGTTGATGGATTTTGTCCGAAATCTTCGTGTCTGATGCAAATGGTAGTACCTAAACGGTATACCCACTGTGAGCTTCCTGCAACCTTCTGTTTTTAATATATTCTGTACATACACAGACACACACGCAAACAAAACCATATAAACCAGTTTCTAGGTGTCTAGGAAACCACTTTTAAGGCCTCAAGTGACCTCAAAACATAGAATCAGTTTTCCGGTGAAAGCTCGATTTCGAAAATTTCGACACGATTACAATATTTCCACTTACTAGGAGCAAGAAAAAGTAAAAATAGAAGAAGTGATGTGGGAACAATTGCCTGCCAAACAATTAATAGAAATGATTACATTGTAGTGCAGAAGAAAACGTCTATAACATTGACCCAATTTCTATATAATATTTTAAACTTAATGTCATAAAATTTCGCAGAACTTCCTAAAATCAGTGCTTGTTTTCTTTTTTTGTGGAAAAATCTTTCAAATAAAAGAGTTAGGTTTCTATAAGTGCATGAGCATACCTAGTTTAAAATAAATTGGTATAATATCAGATTTCCATAACATTCAATGAACACTAAACTCCTGATATTCAAGACCAAATGTACGTTATATAAGGGTGTGGTAAATGTGAGAGGGACAGAATAGAGAGAGAAGTAAGACTTACTCATTTTTATTTAATTTGAAAAACAGTTTAACAATAATTTCATTTATTTATTTAAATTCAAAGTAAAAATTGGCAAAATGTAGCTTATTTATATTTGATCTTATTTCTGTAAAATTCGAGAAGTTTGTTAAAAGTGTAATTTCTGAATTTTTATCGACTGTGCAACAGCAAGCAAAGAGAGATCAGCAACCAAAGAGAGTAAAGAGAAGAGAAACGAACAAGCACTCTCTCGAACTGGAGTGGGAGAAACTGTATAAATACAGCGACGGACAGTCCATGGCAAGAAGTTCGATACAGGTCAATATAGTTCACTATAGTTCATCATCTCGCCAGTCACTTCGTGTCATTTTCATACCACTCTACCTCAACAATTCTCTGTTGTAAAGTCCAAGCAGACTGTTTCTCTTTATTATTATACATAGTTAACCAGTTTAACCAAGTCTTCTCATTTCATCGACCATACCTAAATTCTCTCCACCTAACACATCCATTATATTGGTGGCAGCGCTTTTCGAATCCCGCTTCAGCTTTCGAAAAAAAAGGTAAGTAATTTTTTTTGTTTTGAATTTTACATATTTAGAATTTCGCATTGATTTTTTAAGATTTAATCCAACATTTATTTCAATATTTATTTAATTCTTTTGTACCTTATCGAGTTTTTCGTTTATGAAAAGAGCTGATATCATCAGCAACCTAAAACAACATAATCTCCCAATAGGCGGAAATTTATTAGTTTTAAAAGAATGCTTATCAAAAATCAATAAAATGGCAATATATACAATTGATGGTCAACAAAGAAACTGCCGATGAGTCAGTCGCGTATCTTTTGAATAAGTGCAATACGGCAAATCCCGTGAATATTAGAAATCTCCAAGTGATAAATAATTTACCTATATTCGATAGATCGTACAACAGCGATATTTCGAGCTTCATAGACCAACTTAATAATTACAGTGTCCTCCTCTGGTTGGTCTGACGCGGACAAATTGGAAATTCTAATACTTAAATTAACTGGTCCCGCAAAGATTTATTTCGACACATTTAAAAATCAATGTGCAAACAATAATGTCCCTTTTAACTATCAGACGGCGCTAGAAAATCTCATTAATAGAATTAAAACAGAAAAAACATCAATAGTCCTATTACAGTAGACAACTAGCCTGCATCAAAATCCAAACGAAACGCTCGAGGCTTTCTCTGATCGTATCAAGCATATTTCCACGTCATTGCTTTTTAGTTCACTATACTTCATCATGTCGCCAGTCACTTCGTATTATTTTCATACCACTTTACCTTAACCATTGTCTATTGTAAAATCCAGGCAGACTGTGTTCTCTTTATTATTATACATAGTTAACCAGTTTAACCAAGTCTTTTCATTAATCGACCAGACCTAAATTCTCTCCACCTAACACATCCATTGTAACTGTATTGATCGATTTTCTTCAAATATGAAATTCTGTCAATGCTTGTAATGTCCTACCGATGCACTCATGTCGTAATTTAGGTGAAAGCTTAACGCTACTTTCCTTCTAAAAGTACCCAAAAAATCAATTTTCCTAGGAAAATATTACAACTAAAACAGATAGATATTTTTATGTATGCAAATATTATTCAAAATTTAAATCAAATCATCATTGGAGTCCTTTTTCAGGAAAAAATCACGAAAAACTGAAAAAATTATTCAGTAATTAAGTTTGGGTGATGAAATTCTGTCCCCGGATTTTCAAGTTAGATGCTTAAATGTTATATACCATGTTATTTGCCATTGAATATAGGGTAAAGCTAGCAAAGATGACCGGAGTAGGAGAGAAGACGCAGGCTTTGCTTCTCTTGTTTGCCAGCACGTGGCGTCATGGAAATTAGTCCAGGAATAGAGAGATCAGAAGCGAAAGTATTGCAAAATTCTTCAGTTATTTTGTGTGTTCTTCTGTGTTCTACGAACATTTATACGCATCAGCTATATGTGGTGAATACCTAAATTTTCATCACGCTTAGTACATTTTTTTTTTATATATACTATATTAATTGCAATTGAAATGAATGATTTCCAGCTGTCGTTAAAGTTGGACTCGTAGACATAGTGTTTACCAAGTTTCATGTGTCAATCAACCATGTTACCTTCACAGAGGAGTGGTCTCCTACCTATGGAGCGTCATCTATCCCATCATACTAGGAGAGTCGGCCAAATGCCGTGTATTTGTATTTTGTTTCTGGAATAAATGAGAATGTCTTTATTTTGAAAAATAACATTTTTTTGTAGATAATAGTAGTTGACATATGTTTTATAAGCATTACCTCTTTAATATATCTCCTATATTTTGATACAGGCATAACTTTGAAATGTGCGTCATCTCTCCTAGCTTTACCCTAATGAGTATGATGATGCAGGAGAGATGATGAATGGAAGAAGAGAAAATGGTTTGCTTTGAATGAACAAACTAGAAGTAAAGTTGAACATGTATAATTAAAAGCACTGGTTGGACTGGCTGGCTGGACTTTACATTAAAATATATAGAATGGTAGTGAGAGGAAAAGAGGAAGGTTGATGACGCGTAGTGACTGCTGTATGAACTCTGCTATAAGACTCGATCTCCCTGAATACTCTCCCGAGTCTCCCACTCTAATCTGGCCTAAACTAGTGAGAGAAATTCTCTCTCTCTCTCTCTCTCTCTCTGCCTCTCTGCTTTGGATCCCTCTCTTGATCTTATTACATTGAGCTGCCAGCGATTTTTAGTTTATGAAATATTTTGTACTTACATACATACATACACACTATTCGGTAAAAAACATTTTTTTCGTACTCAGAGGACCTCAGAACAAGTATTTCTAATGAAAACTTTATTTCAAAAATTAAACATGACCGCAATATTTCCCCTTGTAATATTTCCCCTTGGAAGAAAGAAATGTAAAAATAATAGTTTTGAAAAATATTTTAGAATATTTTATTGTTTGAAAAATAGAATTTTGTTAATATTTTATAATTATCTTAGTGCTGTGAAAAGAGCCAGGTCCACTAATTTAAGGTCATTGCTAGTAAAGAGACAAAAGGCACAAGAATCCCGTTAGGCTAATACAATGCCACTTGGCCAACTGTTTTGTAAGAGCAAGGCATTCTTTAAACATTCTGAGCTAGACATTCTACTTTGTAGACATCAGCGCCACTTTTAAGTTAAAACATAAGAGCTTTGCATTTAATCTAGATAAATAATTGATTTTATAAACATAATAGTTATTATTTATTTATTTATTACTTGTTTATAAATACAATTTGTAGCAAGCGGTTTGACCTACAAAATAAAATACCTATTCTGTAAACAAATAAACTGAGAACACAGAAAAGAATTAAATAGAAAAAGAAAGAAAGTAAATTAACGATGTTTTTTCCATACATGAATTCTTCTTAATAACAAATTTGCTGGTATTATATACGAGCAACGGAAACGTTTGAAAAACTGTGCCAGGCCTATGGAGACAATGTTTTGTCGAGAGCATAGGGTTTTTAGGTGGTTTAAATCGTTTGCAGAAGGCAGGGAATCAATTGAAGACGAGCCTCGCAGCGGAAGGCCTTCATCTTCAAGAACCAACGAAAATGTTGGCAGAATCCGCGTTTGACAGTCCGAATAATCGGCGAAGAGTTGAATTTGACTCACACAACCGTTCATCAAATTTTGACTAATGAATTGGGGATGAGAAAAATTTGTGCAAAAATGGTTCCGAAAAATCTTTCACAAGAGATTTCTATTAATGAGTATTTGGCCAGTAATAACATTCCTGTGGCTCCTCAGTATCCTTATTCACCCGACTTGAGTCCATGTGACTTTTTTTTGTTTCCCAAATTGAAAAATCACCACAAGGGACGTCATTTTGGAACATTGGAGAATATTCAAACAGCCGTAACCGACCAACTGAAGTCTATTCCAGTATCTGAGTTCCAGCACTGCTATGACGAATGGAAGAATCTTCTTCAGCGTTGTGTGGCTTCCCGAGGTAGTTATTGTGAAGGGGACAATGTTGAATTGTAATTTTATTTGAATAAAAAAAAGATAAAAAATCAGTCTCATTGCTTAATTTACACACCTCGTATATATTAAAAAGGATAAATGTAAACAAACTGAATTAAAAAGAAAAATACTGGAATCAAATAAAAAAAAATAAAAAAATAAAAAATATGAGAATATAATAGAAATACATAAATATCAAATTCTTAATTACTCAAAATAAAACTTCTTATTTTTAATGCTTTAGTTACGTAAATGTAAACATATTCCACTTGGTGCTGACTATCGAAACATAATAGATTTTCCATAACTGTTTTAGATGGTGGCACGTTAATATATTCTGTTAGGAACTTATACCTTAAGACATCAAAAATTGGACATGTTATTAAAAAGTGCATAATATTGTCCTTGTCCTCCTTGCATAGAGGGCAAGGCGCCTCTGAATTAAACTTTTATAATTTCCCATTAACATATAGTTGGGGCTTTTTCTGGAAAAACAGTCTAAGTTGGCAGGCAATCCGGGTCACATTTATGTTAAATTTAAAATGAATATATTGTTCTATTGAACCAAAACTACTGATGTTTCAAAAAATAGAATTAAATTTCGAATTTATCGCAATGTCAACGTCCTTACAGTTGAGGTGATTATTGAAACTTGTTATAATATCAGGCACTCTGCTAGAAATGAAATCTACATCTTGTTGGTCAAATATATTTTCGGCACCAATAATAATGAAACATTTACGCGTATTTGTGACCCAGTTGAATGGAATGCCGCGCATTGTCAATATTTGCCAAAAGCGCTTCGTAGCAGATACGAAGTATTCTTTTGCGCGGCATAGTCAGCATCTTCAACCACCAAGAGACAGTGCGTTTAAAAACTTTTCGATATTATATGTATAATGCCAATTTAAAGTCTCACAAAACAGTCGGGCGTGTTTCTAGATAGGCTCAACAAATTTTTGTAGAATCTTAGAGGTATTCTTTCGGCAATCTCCGCGTAGCGGAGCCCCCATAACTTCGATGAATACAGGAGAACGCTAGATAAACATCATAGCTGTGATAGTGTAAAATATTTAAATATCTTTAAAAATAATATACTTAATTTAATCTACCAATGTTTTCTTGATTATTTCTTAATACTTCTATCTTTATCTCAAACATACACACAAGACCTTTTACTAAACCGCCCGTGCTACACAAACCACTAAACAATAACATACCACAAAACATTACACCTTTATCAAGTAAAAAGTCTTCACTCAGTATACCATAAAGCCAATAAAAAATGAAATTGAATAAAAAGGAATATTTCTAAGTAAATAACAAGTAACGCAACTACCATAGTATATAATTTTAATATTTTTCTATTTTCTCTAGTTATTGCTTTGATATAAAAAAAAAAAATAAAATAAATACACAATTTAGAAGCAGTTAGAAAGTAGAAAAAGATACAAATTAATAAACTGTATGGTTATTTACTTAGAAAATAAGTCACGTTTGTAATTTTAAGTTTCATTCTAAGAAAATAAAATAAAAAGGAAAAGAAAGTATGAAACATATTAATTTTTTTTTTACATTAAGATTAAAATGTCATTTTCTTAGAATAATTTAAAAATCAGACTTTTCCATTATTTATTATGTGACTGGCGTAGCGAAAAATTACTTACTCAGTTTTTTTTTTAATTTGAAAAATTATTATTTGCTTTATTTATTTATTTTTTTTTTTTAGGATTTTTCCTCAAACTTGAGGCTTCCTCAGACCAATTATCCTAACACTGTTACTGTAAATATCTTATGTAGATTTACCAAAACCAATATGCACTATGTCATATCCCCAATTTTCAAAACCAGACTTACAGTCTTACATTAAAAAAATAAATAAAAAAGTAATGATTATTAAAATCTATTAAAAAAAAATTAAAACAAAGAAATCTTCACTTATTAAAAATAAATAAATAAATCTCCAAGTGGACGGAACATCCGAAATGGATATAGAAAAGAGGATGACGAACGCAAGAAAGGCGATAGGAATGCTAAATTCTGTCTTATGGAACAACAATGTCCAGATCAGTAGTAAGAGGCACATTTATACGGCGATAGTTCAAAGCATCTTGCTCTACGCATCGGAAACATGGACAGAGCCTATAAACCTATAAAATAACCACATCCGGGCTTCATACATATATCGACAAAGTAGAGTGTACTGCAGGAATTATAGTTTTAAATATATACAGTCAATACTAGTTCTCCATTTCAGTCTATACAGCGCGTCTTGCTCGCACAACCCGCGTCCAGCCCATGATCTATTCGATGCCATTTTGCCAGTTGTCTGCCACTTTCCCGGGCACCTGGCGGGCTCCATTGCATACAGTCTTTGGCATTCTACTTTCTGGCATTCTTATCACGTGGCCAAACCATATCAATCTCTTCTTTTCTATTTCTTCTGTTACTGTACTCTGCTTCTCCACTATTCTTCTTATATCCGCATTCCTCTTCCTCTCTCTGCGGGATATTCTCGCGGAACGCCTCCAGAAATCCATTTCAGTCGCATCTATCTTTTTCTGCATTTTCTTGCTGACTGTCCATGTTTCTGATGCATAGAGCAAGATGCTTTGAACTATCGCCGCATAAATGTGTCTCTTAGTACTGATCTGGGACATTGTTGTTCCATAAGACAGAATTTAGTATTCCTATCTTCTTTCTTGCGCTCGTCACCCTCTTTTCTATATCCATTTCGGATGTTCCGTCCACTTGGAGATAGGAACACAGGTATTTAAAACTGCTTACTTTATTTAATTTCCTTTATTATGTCTAATCCCCACTTTCTGTATTCTTCATTTATACAAATTCGAAGTAAATATTTGCAAAATGTATACTTATTTATATTTACTCCTAGTTCTGTAAAAATCATGAAGTTTGTAACAAAGTTTCATTTCTGAATTTTTATCGTCTATAAAAAATTTTAAAATACACCAGATAGTCCAGAAAATATACAAAATATTCCAGACAGATACAAAATATTCTCGAGAATTCGAGAAGAGAAAACTATCCTTCTTTATTTCTTTGCACTCGCAAATAAAAAAAAAAAGAAGTAAATATTGCGATCAAGCTAAATTTTCGAAATAATTTTAAAAAAATCGAGAAAACTAGGAGGAAAACCAAATTCATAAAGTCGCGCTTCTAGTTGATAGACTTTGGCCAAAAACTTCAGATTAGAAGCAGTATTGGTAGTTAAACGGAATATGAAGAAATGTGTCTTGCAAAACTTTTCATTTTTTGAGATATTTTGTTCTCAAAAACTCATATACACATACTTAAAACATTTATTTCTTGCTTAGGATAATTCAAAAGATATATTTTCGGAGAAAACACAAGTTCGAAAATTTTTTACGATTGCATTATTTCCTGTTATAGAGAAAATTAAAAAAACTTTCCATAGTAAATAGTCATCACAACTTCTATACTCCACAATTTCCTTGAGTTTAATTTTTGGGAGAAAAAAATGTTTCAATTAAAAAAATGTAACTTTTATTTATTTATTTTTTTAATTTATTCAGATATTTAAAATGAATAATGAGTTAAAATGTACAATGATGGAAAAACAGGAAGTGATAAACTATTTAATGGTAACACTCTTTATGGGATTCCAGCAGCTCTGATCACACCAGAAGAAAATATCGTTGCCACTTAACGGATTCAGAGTGGAGCTTATCAGGGATAGTAATACTGGTGACAGTTTGTACAAATAGATGAGAAAATAGGAGTAATTGGTTTCTTAAAGGCATTGGGGGTGTTTAGATACATACAATAGCGCCATTTTTAATAGTTGTTTATAGATGTATGTAGTAACAAAAGAATGAATGACCCGTAAGAAAGTAATTTATTTGCAAGAAAGAGGATTGAGTGATATAAGTTTATGTAGGTGAGACGTAGATAGTTACCAAAGAATGAATGACCCGTAAGAAAGTAATTTATTAGCAAGAAAGAGGATTGAGTGATGTAAGTTTATGTAGGTGAGACGTAGATGGTTACCAAAGAATGAATGACCCGTAAGAAAGTAATTTATTTGCATGAAAGAGGATTGAGTGATGTAGGTTTATGTAGATTAGACGTATATAGTTACCAAAGAATGAATGACCCGTAAGAAAGTGATTTATTTGCATGAAAGAGGATTGAGTGATTGTAGGTTTATGTAGGTTAGACGTATATAGTTACCAAAGAATGAATGACCCGTAAAAAAGTGATTTATTTGCATGAAAGAGGATTGAGTGATTGTAGGTTTTGTTAGTGAATGTGAAAGAGGATTGAGTGATGTAGGTTAGACGTACATAGTAACCAAAGAATGAATGACCCGTAAAAAAGTGATTTATTTGCAAGAAAGAGGATTGAGTGATGTAGGTTTATGTAGGTTAGACGTATATAGTTACCAAAGAATGAATGACCCGTAAGAAAGTAATTTATTAGCATGAAAGAGGATTGAGTGAATGTAGGTTAGACGTATATAGTAACCAAAGAATGAATGACCCGTAAAAAAGTGATTTATTTGCATGAAAGAGGATTGAGTGATGTAGGTTTATGTAGGTTAGACGTATATAGTTACCAAAGAATGAATGACCGTATGAAAGTAATTTATTTGCGTGAAAGAGGATTGAGTGATTGTAGGTTTATGTAGGTTAGACGTATATAGTCACCAAAGAATGAATGACCGTAAGATAGTAATTTATTTGCATGAATGAGGATTGAGTGAATGTAGGTTTATGTGGGTTAGATAGGCCGGGATTGAAGGAATATCGAGTACTATAATCCCACATAGATTGTAAGTGATAGGGTAAGATTTAGAATTAGGTTAGATATAGGTATGAAAAGTATGTGTCAATGAGTGTGGGGGAGGGGGGATACCGGTCAGGGGTGGCAACTTTTGGTCGTGTAGGAAGCCTTTCCTGCACTATTTTAATTCGGGAGCCATTGGCTCTGTCTGAGTCGGGATTGGCAACCCTGACACCTGTATGAATGTGAGAATGATTGCTGTGTAAATATTGTACAGAATTTTAGCATAGCATTAAAGGGGCGGGAAGAATATCCAGCATTCCAAGCTACCTTTACAAGTAGATTATTTTTATGTATTAGAATGGTGTATTTTTATGGGAATAACGTGTTTATTGGTGTGGTGTGAGGAGTGTATTAAGCATCATTGTTCATAGCGTGTTGAACATCGAAATAGACATTGAAAGAGCAAAAAGAGGTCTGACTCAATAATAAGGAGTATCAATTATTTGTCGGATTAGTTTAAATTGGAATGTCTAAATCGTTGTAATCCTAGCCGCGAATTAATTCGTATGTCTGTAGATTCGACAGTACCCCATAGTTCCAGTCCATAAGTCCACATAAGTTTGAATATATGATAAGTTGTATCTCTTTTATATTCTCCTACTCTGAGTAAGTGACTTGTAATCGTGTTGACTTTCTGATATCGAGTATTCACTGGAAATAGTTGTTTGAGGTCCCCTGAGTCCGAAAAAGTGGTCTTTAGAAAATTGTGTATGACAGCATAGCTCAAAAACGAAAAATCATAAAGTCCAAACTTGGTATTCCATTAGGGTATCACCACGGGATCCTCAACCGGAAGTACCTCTTTACTAGATATTTTTTTTTCCACTTTTTTGCTTTTCTCAATAATAGCTACAACGATTTTCTTTAAACTTTGTAATATCAATTATACAAAAGCAAATTGATAATGTAGCAAAAAATCAAGCTCCTCAATTATTGGGTTTATACTTTTCACCACCTTTCTCAAATATTTTTCCTAACTTCGGTAGCAAGCTGATAGTCTACAGGTAGAAGAATGTTATAAAGGTTTTCAAGGTCTCGGGTTCATTTATATTACGGAATACTTGTACGATAGTGGAAAGTATATAATAGGAAAAAACAGAGTTAAAATATGTAGATGAGGAAGATGAGAACTTTACTCGGAAGATGACGAAGAATTTCAAAAATAATGAGTTCCATAGCCAAGAGGATTTTCTAGAAGGTTATAAGGTTTGTAAAACAGGCATCTGATTTTTGAATTTTCAAATTATTGTAAATTAAAATTTTTTAACTGCCTTGAGGCTCTAGTTTAAATCGTTTTGTCGCTAGTAAACAAAATATTTTTATATTAAAAATATAAGATTATGCGTTAAATATTTATTTATTTATTTATTTCATGTTTTATACAATAAGTATATGACAGTGGAGTTGTTCCATATTTACACTAAATTAAAGATAATTTAATAAACTTAATTAAAGCCATCAAAGCAATTAATTATAAAACAAAGAAATAATAAAGATTATTACATTTTAATAATAAAAAATAGTGTAAATATTACATATAAAGAAAAAAAAAAATCTGGTGTGAAACACTCACACAACTTTCTCTTACTCCAGTTCTCAAAATGATAATTGACAAATTTTATAGTTTGTGTACCAAATTTAAGGAAATTCGTCGAAAACTGAAAAAACTGTTCAGTAAAAGCGCACTTCCGGTTTACTAATTTTCCTGAAACTCGGAATTTCAGCCATCTATTTATTTCTAACTAATTATGTTTGGATGATAGAATTGTATAATGAACTAGGATACCACTTTGATGAAAATCTAACCCCACCCCTCCCCAAAAAGTGCTCTTAAAAGAAATTTCCCAGAGAAATGTTGTAGATAAAAGTTGTAGATCTTTGCATGTTTAGTTTATATACGAAGTTTCAAAAAAATCGTGAAAGCCATTTTTGAGAAAATTGCGAAAAAGTGAATAAATCATTTAGTAAAGTGGTAAAGTAAACGCACTTCCGGTTATCCGATATTTTTAAAACTCAGAATTTCAACAACATATTTAATTCTAATTAACATTATTTAGATGGCAGAATTGTCTAATAAATTGAAATAGCACTTTAGATGGAAACCTAACCCCACCCCTCCCCCAAAAGTGCCCTTCAATGCATTTTCCCGGAGAAATGTTTCTAATAAAAGTTGTAGCTCTTTGTATGTGTGGTTGATGTTTGAAGTTTAAAGAAAATCGTCGGAGCCATTTTTGAGAAAATCGCAAAAAAGTAAAAAATCCAACTAGTAAAGTGGTACTTCCGGTTGAGGAATTTTTACAGATAACGTACAGTCAGATCCCATGGTGACCTCTAAACGGAATATCAAATTTCAACTTTCTACGATTTTTCGTTTTTGAGCTATGCTGTTCACATACATACATACACACACACACACATACATACACACACAAATGACACACACACACACACACACACACAGACCATTTGCTAAAAACCACTTTTTTGGACTCAGGGGACCTCAAAAACGGATATTTCCGGTGAAAACTCGATATCGAAAATTTGACACGATTACAATACTTCCTCTTACTGGGAGTAAGAGAAAGTAAAAATATCTGAAAAATAGGCAATCTTAATTAGAAATGAATTATTGCCAATAAGTTTTCTTAAACCTTAATGAATTTATTGTGAATAATTATAAGTTCTTAGGCTTATTCTTTTGCAACCATGTTACTGATTTTATAAATGAAACACTGTCTTCAATATTTTCTAATTCTGGCCAAAAGTATGTTCTATAAAAATTAAAAAGTGGACATTTAAAAAAAAAAAATGAAAACAATCAGCCAGTTCACCATTTCTCAATACTGACATTCGTCAGTGTGATACAGCAGATATGAATTATTATTATTTGTAAATTTTGAAATATATTTTCCAGATAGCCTAAATTCGGCAAAAAAAACTTTTCAAATACAAGTCCAAATCTGTGGTTACATAATTTTGTTTTGGCACAATCAGATTCAACAAAATCTAAGCAGAAGAGATTATATCTAAATTTAAATAATTTATCAAAATCTAGATTTCTTAAGCAGGCCTGATAATTAGATAATGTTTATTCTAAGCTCTTTAGGTGTTTCTAGATTTAAAATTGCATCAATTATTAATTATTTTTAACACTTCAGCCAATTGAGTATACCAATTAAATTTAACACTTCTTAAAGAATTATCTAATTTATTTGCAGAATATAAATCTCTTAATTTGGAATAACAAATTTTCGGGAGTCTATAATTTTCCATCTGCATGAGTTTCTCCAACCATTTCAGAAGTAATTTTAAAATTTTTACTTTTATATGCGACAAACCGAATTTCAAATGGATTAGGAAGTTAGGAACAGATTTGTTAAAGGTGAAGTAATTTTTTGAAAAACGATAATTGGTTTCTTTCCAAATTGTAGCAATTGTTGGCCATTAGAAATGATCAGATGTATCTCTTAGTTGGCTGATCGACCAGGGGCTATCATAAGAAAAACACTACAAAATTTTTAAGTGTTTTTATTAATAATCCCGACGTTTCGACAGTCCACAGTCATAATTGAACATATAGTAATTAATAGAGCATACAAATTTTCCAAAGATAGCCCGTGAAGAAGACAAACAATGTTTGTCGAAACGTTGGGATATTAATAAAAACACTTAAAAATTTTGTAGTATTTTTCTTATGATACCCCCTGGCCGATCAGCCAACTATGAGATACATCTGGTTTCTTTCCAATTCATCAGCGTAACCGATACTGAGCATAATACAAAATAATAGAATGAACCAAAGAATCATTCAGCTTAATTGTAGGTTCCCAAGAAGAATACTTTACTTTCCTCCAAGACTGTCCCTTTAGCTAGATAAATTTTAAGATGCCTTTCGTAGATAAATTTTTAAGATGAGTAGAAAATACTCCTGAACAATTAAATGAAATTCTCAAATAATTAAAATTATTTACCAACTCTATGCGTTAAATATTACATTAAAAAAATATATTAATCGTAATATAAATAAATAATAATAATAATATTGTGTTCATGATTCCTTTATATAAACAAAAAAATAAAAAATAGTATGCACTAGAGGCTATCAGTAGAGCGGCACAACATTCTCATAAATTGTTGTGACATAAATTTAATTACTGATAAATTGTACGAATATTTACTAAGATGATGGTATGTTTGTATATTCTTAATCAAGGAAGTGGTTACCTATCAGTCTACTAAGTTGAGTGGATGTGGGCTAGCAATGTTGACGTACATTAATTCTGTGTGCTATACAGTGTTGATAGCTGTATGTACTTTCGGTTAATAATAATTATATGTGAGTGTTAATTAATCTATTCAGTCTCTCATCCTAGTAGACCTACTGCCCCAGTGATGGATATAAATGTGGACAGTTATACGGGCTAAATATGTAGGTAGTATAAGAAACTAATAAAAAAAAAACAATTGTTTGAGCCATTTTCGAGAAAATCGGCTTTCGCTAGATGAAATTTGGCCGAAGGCCTTCATGACAGATACGATGAAATACCTAAACGGAATATCAAATTTGAGCTTCCCGCAATTTTTCTTTTTTGTGATATTTTGTTCGTCCAGACATACACACACACACATAGACTGTTTAGTAAATAACCGGAAATAAAAAATAAAAGTGAGTCTTTTTAAACCCTATTCTTTCAACCACTCTTAGGCTCTCTATAATAAATACAGGAAAGAAAATTGAATATAAATATTGAGGTGAGCTAACTCGAGTGGGCTCTGTTTAATTAAAAAAAACAACAAAAATTTAATTTGAGTGCAAAAAAATGAGTGGATTATATATAATACAATTGAATTGATTGAGCCAAATGGGAATTTAAAATATTGAATATTATATGGGAAAAAATGAATATATAAATTAAATTTAAAAATGGATAGCAAATATTATTTATTATCACTTTCAACAGCCAAAGGAATGGCGCTTACTTTAAGACGGAGAATTCTGGATACCAGTGCTGGAAGACCCATGGTCCTTAGCCCATATCGGTAACAAGGGGAGAGGCGAAATATATAAATAGAGGAATAAATTTTATGTTCCTGCAACTCTTGAGTCTTTATCCATACACTGCTGCTTGGCTGATGATTGTAGATAATAATTAAATTAGCACCCAGCAGCTGCACGGCAGGAAACCAACCGGAAGTAAAAATCTCATGTGATTTCACAATAACCTATGCAGGCCCTAGAGAACTGACCACTAAGTAGACATAAGAACCAGTTTGTTAACACAACCCCCCAAAACCAGAAGTAACAAACTTAGGTTTTAACGACTTTCTTCTTCGAGCTAAAAATGGCGACTGAATGAAAGAGGAGAAAATGCATAAGTTACCCCCTCGCTATTGTTAGGACACAGCCTAATAAATTAGTAAGTTATTATCAAGATAGTATAATACCCCCCTCCAAAATAAAATTTTGTACGCCGTTGGTGGCAAATTTGAGTATACATTAAATACTGAACATAGACCCATTCGGTAAAAATATTTTATTCGTACACAAAAAAGACCTTAAAATATGTATATCTTAATTTTGAAATTTTATTTGATATGATCGCTTAAGAGTAAGAAAGAAAGAAAAAAAAAAAAAACTGAAACAAAATAATAAACATAAACCCCGTAGGGGGAAGTGGACTAGCCACTTCTTCAGGGATCTAGACGTCCCTGCGGGTTTCCCAGCCTAACAACACTACAATACGCTCATACTGACATCCTTAAACTACACACTACACATAGGACCTGCAGAGGTAGTTGTTGTGTGCAGCTACTTGGGTTCAGCGCACCCACAGGTAAACTTGAGCTCCCCACCACATACATTCACTCACACCTGAACACTCGACACTTTACAGACGACCACACACACTGCATGAACAAGGACACGCACTCGTTGAGAGCTCGGAGTATAAATATCTCTCCCTCGGCTTGCCGGCACGAGGCTTTGGGGCTAGGGTGGAAAAGGGGATCCTGGGCATTGAGGGAGACGACGACCTGCGGGCGTCCGATCCCAACACATGTCTTCGGCCTCGGCTTCACCCGAGAGCTCTACCTGGGGGATAGCCCGACTCCAGGAAGGCTAGGGAATTCCGCCTCAGGCGGGTTCCTAGGGTTAGGAAGGGGGCCGCGGGGGCACGGGTCGATGCTTCAGTATTGGAACGCTGTCTTCCGCGGCACCCGACTATATCGAGGTGCGATGGTCTACCCGGACAGTAACCGGGTGCATTTGATCGTCCGAGGAGGCGGGACCACGGATCTCGATGAAACTTATATGATTAACCATGGATAATCATAATTTTTCTGGGCCCAGCCCACCAATTCCTAATTCCCAATTTCCTCTCTTCAGTCCTATCCCTACACCAACTAATCCTCTTCTTCTCACCCCAACCCCTCTACTTCCACCACCCACCAGTCTCCCATTCCCCCTAACCAATCGGATTTAACTGGCTTCAGACCTGGCATGGACACGGACAGCGACCACGGAAAACTTTCTTCTGGGATGCAGTTTACGCTGCAGCCCTACAACCCTTCTTCTCCGCCGAGGAAGAAAGCCAAGGGAGGCCACAGGAGGACAACTGAGGTAGGTATAAAATTTATTGATTTAGATGAAGATAATTGTGGTCGACTTTTTATAGTTAGGAAAAAAGAAGGAACATTCTCAAATGAATGTTCGTTCAAACTGCATAAGGTTATTAAGAGTATTATAGGGAAAACGAGAACTGTCAAAAAACTCAATGATGGCTCTATCTGCATAGAAGCTGAGAATCGCGTACAAGCTAAGGCTATCTTGAATTTGCAAAAATATATGGATGCTGAATTGGAGACAAGTCCCCACAAGAGGTTAAACAGCTCACAGGGTGTGATCACTTGTCGGGACTTTTTAAACAGCTCGATTGAGGACATAAAAGAGGGTCTGGCAGAGCAAGGGGTAATAGAGGTGAGGAGGATAAAGAGAAGACAGGACGGATCCCTAGTGGATACCGCTTCTCTTGTCCTCACCTTCGCTCGTCCGAAGCCACCACAGACGATAGATGCAGCCTTCTACAAGCTTAATGTGCGTCCCTACATCCCTTCACCAATGAGGTGCTTCAATTGTCAAAAGTTCGGACACACATCTGCAAGATGTAAAGCTACTGATGCGGTTTGCATATGCGGAAAACTTAAGCATGAAGGAGAGTGTACACCGCCAATAATATGTGTAAACTGTGGCGGAGACCATACTGCCAGATCCTCGAGGTGCCCGACTCTAGTGAAGGAAAAAGAAATACAGAAAGTTAAGACACTGCAACAATTGCCCTACCATGAGGCTAAGGCATTGGTGAAAGTAAATCCTACGTTTCCAAAGAAGTTACCTTTGCAGAAAAATTGAGGGCACCCACTTCAGTGGCACAATGTCTAGCCCCTGCCCAGATTCAAGGGCAAACAATCAGAGGTTCTTCCCCCGCTTTAAGGGGAACCATCGTTAAGGTGGGAGAAATCCCGCCACCCAATTTCTCCCCTGCCATAAGGGGAACTACTATAAAGGTGGGAGAAATCCCGCCACCAAAACAAGATCCCCCTTTGGGGGTTCTGGTAGCCGAAAGGCTGCCAATAACCACTCCCACAACCAGTGGGTGTGGCACAATGGTGGGATTAATTCCACCTAAGCAAATGGCCCCCTCCGAAGGGGAGTGGAAGGTGGTGAGCCCACCAAAAAGCTCTCCTAGGAGGAAAGAACCCACATTTTTATTGCCATCATCCTTCCCAATAAGGAGAAGGGTAAAAATTACGAAGGACCTTCAAACGTCCTCCGGCGACAGTGTCCGCTCTCCAAAACAGCAATGGCTGCAAATGGGAACGGACATTGAAGCCTCAGAATCGGAGGGAGGGAATACATCAGATCAACCTCCCAGACGAAGAAAGAATTGACCCAGGAAAAATTGTGCCACTGATTAAACAGACGATTCTTATGATTCAGCATCCATATCTCATACATTATGTACTAATGAATACATGTAACACTTTTAGTAATGTCAAAAATAATGCAATAACACTTGTAAATATGCTTTCATTAGGTATTAGAAAGATTCTGCCAGGTACTATCTTCAAATATATATATGTGTGAGTCCATTCTTCAATGGAATATGCGGGGCTACACGAGTAATATAGAAGGACTACGCCGAATGGTGGCGGAACAACGTCCTTCCGGGTTGAGCCTCCAGGAAACAAAGATTCGTCCAGGGCAATATTTGAGAATCCCTGGGTATATCGTATATAGCAAAGAGGTACAACCTGCCCCAGGTGGGAGGGCGCACGGTGGTGTGGCCGTCTGTGTACGGGATAATATCTCCAGCAGACGGCTAACCCTGGAAACTAACCTACAAGCTGTTGCCGTGCGCCTAGCCACACCACTGCAGATCACGTTAGCCAGTATATACCTGCCGGATATCTTCTGGCGGAGGGGTGATCTGGAGAATCTGCTCTCGCAGCTCCCTGCCCCGGTGTTGTTGATGGGAGACTTCAACAGTCACAACACCTGGTGGGGGTCAGTTAGAACTGATGCTCGAGGCAGAACTCTTGAGGAGATTATAGACAACGCTAATATGACGCTCCTCAGTGCAATAGATCTGAGTATGGCATCACTCACCATTGCAGTTCGCTTTGAATGGACTACGCTAGATGAACTATACCAGAGTGATCATTTTCCAATCTTAGTATCGACCTCTATCTCCAGGTCAGTTATATCATACCTTGGAGATACGACATCAAAAAGGCAAATTGGCCTGCTTATGCCGCCAAAGTGGTGATACCCACCCCTACAGGAAATGTCACCCACGATGCAAGTACATTCACAAAGGCGTTGATTCATGCAGCCGGCAGTACCATACCTAGGGTTGGCGGGAAAATCGCAAGACAACCCGTCCCCTGGTGGACTCCGGAGTGCAAAGCAGCCAATGTGGCAAAAAAGCAGGCCCTGAATAAATTTAAAAGGTATCCGACGGAGGAGAATTTAATAAAATTTAAAAGACTTAGAGCTAGAGAGAAGCTTATAATCAAAGAAGCAAAAAAGGTAACCCTCACCTCCTATGTGTCAAAGATTTCTACATCTACGACGTTAAAGGAGGTGTGGGATAAGGTAAGATCCCTCTCTGGTGGGCGCAGAATCCCGTCGATACCAGCTCTAATAATTAACGATGTCGTCGTCACTGAGCCGAGAAACGTGGCTGAGGCCTTTGCCAGACATTTTTCTCAAGTTTCTAGTACACAAGGTTACTCGGCAGAATTCCTCCGGCGAAAAGGTGACGTGGAGAGACAACCACTCGACTTTGAAACCGCCATCAATGAAGCTTATAATGAACCGAATTCAAGAATGATAATGAACTGATTCAAGAATTATAATGAACTGATTCAAGAATTAGAAAATGTTTTAAAAACATGCAAAGATACTTCTCCAAGGGTGGATGGAATCCCATATGCCATGATTAAAAATATGAACGCTATTGGAAAGGAAAGCCTTCTTAGGCTGTACAACAGCATATGGGAGACCGGTCAATACCCTGATGGTTGGCGGGAAGCAGTGATTGTACCGATCCCCAAAGAAGGAAAAGACCCTAGTGATCCCTCTAGTTACAGACCTATTTCGTTGACCACCTGCTTGAGTAAGGTCCTCGAATCTATAATCAATTATAGATTAATATATGTACTAGAAACAAGAGGATTTTATAGCCAGATCAAGCGGGATTCCGCATATATCGTTCCACGTTGGATCAGATGAGTCGTCTCGAGGTCTATGTGCAAAATGCATTTATGCGTAGAGAGCATGTGCTGGCCGTGTTCTTCGATCTTGAGAAGGCTTACGATACAGCGTGGAAATATGCGATTCTGCGGAAGTGTCACGAATGGGGGTTGAGAGGGAAACTGCCGAGGTTCCTCCGTGGCTTTTTAGAGTCACGAAGGTTCCGAGTGCGACTGGGGTCGGTCCTTTCGGACCCACATCATCTTGAGAATGGAATACCTCAGGGGTCGGTACTGAGTGTTACTTTATTCACGATGGCGGTTAATTGTCTAGCCGAAGTTGTAGGTGACCCATTCCAAGTATCTTTATATGTTGATGACCTCGCACTTTATTTATCAGGGGCTGATCTCTGCGAGGTCAAAGAAACCTTACAACAGGCAATAGACAGAGTGGCTGATGAGGCTTCTAGGAACGGATTTAAATTCTCTAGGACAAAGACGGTGTGCCTACATTTTTGCCGGTTGAGGCATGAGCATAGCCCCCCTATTTTGTTTCTGGATGGCACGCCAATTCAATATAAGGAAAGCATCCGATTCCTGGGCCTCATATTCGATACTAAGTTAACCTGGCAGGATCATATAGACTATATATGTAAGAAAGCAAGGAGAACCCTCGATATTTTAAAATTTCTTGGCAGCTATAAATGGGGTGCGGAGCGGGAGATCTTAAAGCGTATCTTCATCGCACTTACTCGCTCCAAACTGGAATATGGAGCGCCAATATATAGCTCAGCGCGCAAGTCACGCCTAAAGTTATTAGATAGAATTTACAATGAAGGTATTAGGTTATTCACAGGCGCCTTCCGAACCAGTCCTTTACAGAGCCTCTATGTAGAGTCGGGGATGCTACCACCTCAGCTTAGAAGAGAACAGCTTACCCTGACCTACATCGCCGGAATATGGGGAAAGCGGTTTCATCCGTTATTTCACACCATATTCGAGAGCCCACATGAACAAGAATTCCGCCATCAACGTTCGCGGACGCGACCTCTCGGGGTCCGAGCTCTAGAAATGTTAGAAGCGGAGGGAATCGAGTTTGGGCCAGTGGAGGGTTGGGGCTTTGCTCTCACACCTCCCTGGTTATTACCTTCCGCAAGCGTTCGCATGGACCTGGCAATATACAAAAAAGAAGAAACACCATCCGTCGTCTGTAGACAAAACTTATTACAACTGTTAAACTTCTATAACGATTTCCGACCTATCTTTACAGATGGGTCGAAGATAGGCGACGGCGTGGGTAGCGCTGTGTAAACGGAGGGAGTTACCCTGAGTTGGACACTCCCTCAGTATGCAACCGTGTACACGGCAGAGATGTTCGCAATTTGCCAGGCCATAAACTTGATAAAAGAAAAAAGATATAATAAGTCACTAATATTGGCGGACTCATTAAGCGTATTAATGGCTCTCCGGGATAAATTCTCGACAGACCCAATGGTCATAAAGTTATACAATTTGCTGTTTCAACTAAGCGCACATGGTCAAAGGGTGACGTTCGCCTGGGTGCCAGGCCACATTGGTGTGTCCGGTAACGAAAAGGCGGACGAGGCAGACAAACGAGCTGCCTCTACTTATACTGAAGTTGTCACACCTGTGCGTCCCACTGACTTACAAATTTTCATGACAAATGTTATAAATAAAAAATGGCAAAGTCAGTGGGACAGAACAAATGAAAAATTAAAAGAAATTAAGCCATGTGTGCGAAATGCTACAGTCGAGACTTACCCGCGGCATGAATCAGTTATACTTACGAGGCTAAGGATTGGTCACACACGTGTGACACATGGGCACCTCCTTATTGGTGAAAGAAGACCGAGGTGCCCTCGATGCCGAGGTGGCACATGTGTTGGTAGGATGTCAGGCTCTGCGTACACAACGGGAAGAAGCAGGCCTGCCATATGACAAGCGCGCTATTTTACACGAGGGTTCTCCTTACACAAGGAGGCTATTTACTTATTTAAGATCTATAAATATATATAATAGAATTTAGGTTAGTACTTAGATTAAGTGAATCTGGGTGAAGGAATATTGAGTACTTCACCCAATTAGGTTAGTTTATTTATTATAAAGGGGAAAGGAATATCGAGTACTTTCCCCTTGTGTGAATGCATAGTATGAATGAATCATTAGCATGAATGTATTTATTTGAGAAAATGTATTTATAAGCGTGAATGTGTTTTATTAGTCTGAATGTATTTATTGGCGAGAAAGTATTTATTAGTATGAATGTTTTTCTTTTAGTAGTATGAAAGTATTTATTGGCGAGAAGGTATTTATTAGCGTGAATGGTATTTTTACTAGTCTGAAAGTATTTATTGGCGAGAGTGCTGGCATGAATGTTTAGAGTAGGTTTTCTTTTATCAGGGGTTGAAAGAAAATTTATAAAAGTATTTCAACCCCATAGCTTTAAGTTAGACTTAATTTTGATCATTTTAAGATGTGCAGGAACATTAGTTTAAAGTACTGCACATGCATGTTGTACAGTAAATAGCCTCTTCCACGATATTATTGTATCTATAATTAATTATTAATTAAAGATAGCAATTTATTTTGTAAATAATACTCTTAATAAACACCTTTATTATATATAGCTTAATGAATAAATAGTAATTTTTGTTACATTAGAGTCGACCCCAGTTATTAATAAAATAAGGGATGGCACAAACAATAAACCCACACTCCTCCTCGTCGACTAGATCGATGATATAAGAGGGGATGTGTGGGTAGATCCTCGAATACCTGTGGCTCCACCCTGCCTTGCTGAGCGAGCAAGGTGTTGTGTGTGGAAGCCACACAGGTTAACCTGTGCCATCCCAGCTCGAGTGGCCATAGAACGAGAAAGCATAAACGAGTGGAGGCGCTAATGACCATGGCAGTCGATGCGCCAAAAAAAAAAAAATAAACATAAAATAATGTAAGTGATGAAGTACAGTTCAGGGGGAAAAAATTTTAAGAATTCGCTCGCGAGTAGGTTAGCTATTCTATACTTTTATTTGAAAATTTATCAATAGACAGGAGGAAAACAGTATCAGACAGCTGTATGAGATTTTTTTCTTCAAATTCTTTCATGTTTATCTTTTATTAATTATTTTTTTTTCTGTATTTTTAATTTTGGGATTTAATAATTTAATTTATATTTATCTTTGAAATGAATAAAGAAAATTAAAAAAAAAAAAATGAAAATGAGACGTACTGTTACCAACAGCATTTTACTAAATAATACAAAACAAATTTTTGTATAAAAATTGTAATCACTAAATATCTTTTTCTTATTATTTTTTTTATAATGACTCATTTATTTTTTATTGCACTTATTGATCAGTCAATAAAAATGTAAGCAATCACGCTAGTTAACTGTATGATGGAATGATAACCTTATTTTGATAGAAATACAACATCTACCTCCGTTTAGATAAATTCTTTTTTCTTTATTTCCCCCACTACATTCAGATAATCCAATTATCGTTTGGATTTCTCTATTATTTAGAGAACTACAGAATATTTGTTTTTTTTTTTTATTCCATATCACACCATCTGTTTGGATAAATAAGTTACGAACTCAGTAATAATGATTTTTTTTTTAGCTTCTCTCTAGCTCAGAATAATAAACCAATATTTTTACTACAATCAGTTTTCTTTTTTTTTTTTGAATGAATTGTCAATAAAAAGAGATGAATTTTTTTGTTTGTCGAGGATAATTTGATAAAAGTGGTTTGAAAAATTCAACACTTTTCTTTCAGTTTATTGAATTAAAAGCAAATCATTGTATTTTCATTTGAATTGCCTTTTCCTTTTTTTTTTTTTAATTTCTTTTTTATCCTGACTGCTTTCTCACTTTTTATTGAGTGGGTTGGTACAGATGAATTTGATAGAAAATTATATTTCACGATTCAAATATTACCACTAACTTTATTTACATTTGTTAGCTCTTCAATTTTTTAATTCAGTTAATGTCATACTGTATCACTATTTGTTCTATACTTAGCTTGGTTTTCCTCCGTTATTTACAGCAAATTTTAGAAAATTCTGGTTGGTCTGACAATATATGTATTATTTATATCAGTGCCCTATGTCGAGCGATATTAACGGATTCTACAAATACAAATAAGAGGAATGGCAAAAGGGAATCTGCAAATTTTGGCTCACGCCGTTGAGAACATCATAGAACGTTCTTTGTGGCCAGGCATGAATGATGCCTTCCAGGGACATTTATTTTAGTTATTTTGGGGGGGGGGGAGGCATTAGCCTTGATGCCATACAGCCATAGCTTTTAATTGTAACAGATTGCAAACTATTTTGTGTTGTTCAAATTTTACTCTTAAACACTAGAGGTTCATAGGTACTGTCGCACTCTCACACACAAACAAAATGACACATGCACACCAAAAAACATTCGCACTGATAGGAATAGTACTTACTTGACATTCCTCTACTCCTTTATTTACTGAAACCTAAAATAAAATCATATAATACAGACTTAGCCTAACCTAAACCATTCTCATCAATAAATACTTTCATGCAAATAAATACATTCAATTTGAAACTAATAAAGTCTAATCTAATTTATCTTCCATCTTCGCCAAAACATACCTTAGATTCACACAATACATTCTCACGCAAAGCTAAGAAACCTGGATGGAGTAGAGTACCTAAATTAAAACACTACAAATATTTATATTAAAATAATTTGCAAGACTAAACTTTTAAGCGCACACTATATTTTGATCTGAAATTTACTTAAATATTGCACTATAAATTCCGCCACTTTTATTCCAGGGAGTTTATAACTGAGAATAAGACAAAAATACATGTCCCTCATGAGGCAGTTTAAAGGGGACTTAGATACGTATAGAATCCACTGTCTTTTGAAAAAGTGGAACAATTTATGTATCTGGGTAGCCAAGTAATAATAGATGGCAGCCGTAGGTCAAGAATATCAGTGGCTAACATCTGCTACTCCGTTAAGCATTGGAAAAGCACACGAAAAACAACTATTTATCAAGGAGAGCTGAAGTTGTGACGAACAAAAATTTAATCCAGCCCTGCTTGTGTTGAAACATAGATTTTACAAAAACTCCAAGAATGTGAGGTCCAAGTTTTTGAAGAAAAAAGATTTTCGAGCAGGTATTCTCCATTTTAAATACTCGGAGTGAAGATTCACTCAAACGATAGATCAACGATGAGTTGAATGAAAGAATTACGTCCGGGAGAAGATTATTACACACTCTCAGATACACATACAGACACAAACAAAATGACACATGTACACCAAAAAACATTCGCACCGATGGTAATAGTTCTTACTTGATATTCCTCTACTCCACTTTGTAATTAAACCTAAAATAAAATCATATATACAGACTTAACCTAACCTAAACCATTCTCGCCAATAAATTCTTTCATGCTAATAAATACATTCATGCTAATACAATAACTGGAAGGGGTTTCTTGAGCGAAAAAGAGGTCTCCAATGATACAAAGAAGATTATGTATAAGAATATTTACGTACCCACTATTATCTATGGTTGCGAATCTTGGTTTTGTTGTCGCTTGCTTGTTAGGGATTTGCTTAAGTACCAAATTTAGCGTTCTACATATAAAGTGTTGACTAGATCAGTGGGAATGTTTGGGTTTTTTTAACCTGCAGCCATTGTCTGTTTTATATAGATAACATGGCAGTAGTAATACTGTGTTTGGGATCCGTTAAGCACGGTTAAGCGGCTGTTGTTAATAACATAGAGTCATCAGCACAGTTGTGGACAAATTTCACAACACTTGTTTATTCTATTAAAATCAGATATATTTTCCGTGATAGCCTGCTTCTTTTCGGTGGTCATCGATTGGTTTCGAGCGTTTGCCCATCATCAGGATGCGTTTGTCAAACAGTGTGATACATTGTTTATACACAGAGCAAATTTAGTTTATACACTGACTGGTGTTAAATGCCTAACTAGGTCAAGAGGGGGAGAGGGATGGTACCTGGGTGGAATTTCTCAGCAGCACACGGCTGGCACAGTTTTATTTTCGCGCTGTTATAAATAAATAAATATAATAGTAAGATAGTGTGGGATAATTAATTGTAAAGCGAATCTCCTTTAAACAACGTAGTTTAAGATATAGCCTTCCCACGAGTTGGATGTTTCCATTTTTAGAGAAAAATGTACCCTTCAAAGACCCAAACATGTGTTTAACACCAGTCAGTGTATAAACTAAATTTGCTCTGTGCAAATCTATGTTATCACACTGTTTGACAAACGCATCCTGATGATGGGAAAAACGCCCGAAACCGGTTGATGACCACAAAAAAAAAAGAAGCAGGCTATCACTGAAAATATCTCTGATGCTTTCTAGCTCTGCGGAACCAACCACAACAACTATTCTAGTAACTATGATATTACCGGCCATATTATAAGGATGATAAGATACTTATCATCCTTAATAAGATATCTTAATCAATGGGTATATAAAAAAAATATTAACCTCCAAAGTTAAAGTCGCATTCGGAATTTTATCTTATCCATCCACACGTTAGACTTTCATAGACCTTGTTATATATTTGTATCACAAAAACGGCTTGGAAATTTTTGTCCTCCAATATAAAAAAACTGATAGGATAAAATGTATATGAAAGCATTATAGAGAATGAACCATATTAAGTGGAAAATAATAATAAAAAGAAAAGGAATAAGAAGCGGATGAAAGGTGGATAAGTGTCCAAATGGAATAAAAAGGGGTGAAAATCGTAAATCCAAGGACATACATATGAAGGGGATGAACTGTGAGAGAACTATTGGACCGGCCAACGACGGGAAATGTGTTCACCGAGCCTGGATTTACTACCGTCCAACTACCTACCAGCCTACATCATGGTCGCTCTATTCCAATAAACCACCAGGACCTTTCCACTCTATAATAAACTATAATACTCTTACTTTCCTTTTTTTTTCCCCGGCTTTCTTTTTTACCTTACACACACACAGATATACATATACATATATTTGGAGGTTATTATTAATTCGTCATTTTTAAATATACTAGTATATACAGGGTGACCAGAGTTATATGCTCCACCCACTTTTTTTTTAAACGGCGGGAAATTTCGAAAAAATAGAAAACACGTATTTAATCATTTTTAGTCTAGTTTATTTTCAGTGATTGATCCATTTTTTTATACCCCAATATCCCGAGATACAGCATCCAACTTTTTTTTTTCAAATGGAACATTATATTTTTTTTGCATATTTTTATAGTACTTGAGCCTCTAAAAAAAAAAAAAAAAAAATTTAAAATCGGTTAGGTTTTTCAAAAGTTATGCTAATTTAAAATATGAAAAACAAATTTCAGTTTAATGTCAAAATTACCTTATTTTTTTTTTAAAGAAGCTGTTCAACTGATTAAGGTTACTGTACACTTTATTTTTTAGATATCCCCACAAAAAATAGTCCATTGGGGTTAAGTCCGGAGATCGAGGTGGCCATTGGATCGGACCATGAGTTCCTAACCACTTTTCGTGGAAATTTCTGTCCAGGTAACGTCGAACAACTCTCGCATTATGTGCCGGGCAACCATCTTGTTGAAAATACATATCTAGCCGACGTTTTAGAGGAACATCTTCAAGCAGAACTGGCAAAATGTCTCTTAAAAAAGTTAGATACCTTTCACCAGTTAAGTTCTCCTCTGTAGAAGTATGGGCCGATTAGTTGGTTTCCTAAAACTCCACACCAAACGTTTGTAGAAAAAACAACCTGATGGCGTGTGGCGAAGGTAACTTGTGGATTTTCTTCTGCCCATATTGTAAAGTTCCAACGATTAAGAAGGCCATTGTTGGTAAACTTTGATTCATCAGTCCATAAAATTGTGCATTTTTTGTGGGGATATCTAAAAAATAAAGTGTACAGTAACCTTAATCCCGTGGCTTCAGTCGAAGATCTGGAACGTCGAATAACTCTAGCCTGCCTAGATGTTGACTTTGCCACCTAAGTGCTGCTACAAACAGAGCGTGGGAGTCCAGAGCTTTGGCTTGCCTATCCGTTGATGGTGCCCAGTTTGAAGAGCTTCTTAAAGAAAAAATAAGGTAATTTTGACATTAAACTGAAATTTGTTTTTCATATTTTAAATTGCCATAACTTTTGAAAAACCTAACCGATTTTAAATTTTATTTTTTTATTTTTTTAGAGGCTCAATTACTATAAAAATATGCAAAAAAAAATATAATGTTCCATTTGAAAAAAAAAAGTTGGATGCTGTATCTCGGGATATTGGGGTATAAAAAAATGGATCAATCACTGAAAATAAACTAGACTAAAAATGATTAAATACGTGTTTTCTATTTTTTCGAAATTTCCCGCCGTTTAGACTAAAAATGATTAAATACGTGTTTTCTATTTTTTCGAAATTTCCCGCCGTTTAAAAAAAAAGTGGGTGGAGCATATAACTCTGGTCACCCTATATATATGATTTTATCTAAATATTAATTATTAATCAAATGTTAATAACCAGATATTAATTAAAAAATTAACCTAAATTTGGCAGATTTGTTCACAACTTCCGACTATACCTAAACCGTGTACACTGTACTGCTCACATTGTGTGAAGAAGTATTGAAAAAAAAAAGGGGGGATGCTTTTATAGGGAACAGAAATTATCTATGCGAAATTTAACGGCTCTAAATGCATTATTACTTTTGCACACGTACTATGGATTGTAAATTTATCGACTTTTTCATTTACCGATAATTCGGTAAATGAAAATTAAATTACCAGTAAATTTTTTTTTTTTTAGAATAATACATATTTTGTATGTTTCTTTGTAATAATACATAAATAATTTGTTAGAATAATACATATTTTGTACAATCTTAAGACATATTAGAATCTTATAATAAATATTTGTATTTAATTATTTTAAACAATTGTTAGAAGTCAAAAAGAAGGTACAAATTTTAATGTTATTTTACAATAATATTGCATTAACGTCCTGTCATAATGTGGTATATTCAAAATTACTATTAATTTAAAAAATACGTGAAATATTTACACATTATTATTTTTAAATATTATAAAAGGAGATATTTACTTACTCTTTATGAAAAAAACGTTGATTGTAAAGATTTTAAACCTTTAAAAATCTCAAAAAAAACTGGAGAGCACAAATCACATTATGCTACCTGAAACTAGCGCTTTCTGTACGATTTACGGGGCGGCTCCAAAACCCAAGAAAGTTAAAATAAAATTAAACAAAAAAATAATCTCACATAAAATTAATAATTAGGTATATTGTTGCTTACACTTACCTGTTTTTACTTTCTCTTACTCCTAGTAAGAGGAAGTA